>JABASC010000266.1:0-49459 GCA_019776185.1 Plutomurus gul
AAACACTATGTGAGAGCATTGAGGACGTGCACTTGCATGTCTATTGAGGCTGAGAGTGAATTGATTACCAAAATCTCCTCTCTCTCAGCCAAACTGTCCACACAAATATCTACAAGTGCTGTGCGGGCTCATTAGAGGAGCTCCTGAGTCCTATCTACTATCATAGGAATCTAATCTTGTTTCAATGAAATGTTTGGCTCCAGCCACTCTCTCCCTAATTGAGAGAGAGAAACTCGATTGTAGTTAATGACATATAGTAAGCTCTAATAATAATAATTATTATTATTAAATGTACCTACACAACAACAACAGTGCGGACTCTCAATATTCGTCTGCGGTCATCAACACAAACGTCATCGTGCGGAGTACTGGAGAAGTGACTTGGTTGAGCCATGGGATCTATAAGAGCTCCTGCGACATAAACGTCGAGTACTTTCCCTTTGACATTCAGAACTGTACCCTGAAATGGGCTTCGTGGACTTATGACGGATATCAGGTACGAAATCCGTCTCTGCTTCTATATGCTTGCCCAATTAGTGAAAAGGACGTCCTTGTCCGAAAAGCCAACAGTTGTGTTTGCCATTCTTCAAGTTTTCTTTACACACTTGACGTTGTGGTGAAAGGAAAGGAGAAAGGATTTCTGAAACTGAGTTTCCCTTAAGAACGTGTCGTTGGGCTGACTAGTTCTTCGCTAGCACCCGCCGTGTGTGCTCTCTAATAAGAAAGTACTAGTAGGACTTGTCATGCAGTAAATCAAATCAGTTCATGCACATGGTACATTTACATATTTAAGCAATAATCTTTAGCTCTGCATTTTGCTGCTACCGCAGTGGAACTATAAATGGGGAAATTGGAGAAAGTTGTGGGAACGAGATGTTATTAGTGTATTACTATTTAATATCTGATCCTACTACTGTACATTGTTCTGTAGCATGTATTTATAGAATTATTAGTACTGGTAGCTTTTATAGTGAGGAATTATATTCGTCTAGGATTGCTTTGCGTTTCCGTTCGGCAGTACGAGAATTCGTGAGTGTCTCCTGCAGGCGCGTATACAGAAAATGTATTTGGGGAATATCCTACCTATGTTAATTTAGCTCCACCCCACACCTCCTTCTCTTCCAATGTTAATTTTTTTTAATTTGGTGAGTGGGGGCGACGGGTCTATTGGGTACGCCCCTGGTCTACTAATATCCACTTTCTCGCGAACTGACAATTTAATCTTCGTTTTCGGGCATTCGTTCCATGTCTGGGTTGCAATTTAAGAACACGATGTTCGCTACGCAGAACCGAAGGATCCAGACTAATTTATCTGCACACGGAAATTGTTGAGTAAAGAGAACTGGGAATGAGAGTCGAAGAAAGAACACTTGTAAGAACAAATGTATGGGAACAGGAATTATCATAATTTGTTTAGGATATTATATGGACTGAATATGGATGGTTCTTTGAGAATGAGAAAAATTCACTCATGTATTTATATTAGCTTTCTATGTGGAAACATATTTCTGTGCGCACGAACTGTGTGCACATTCCTGCGGGCACTCCCATCACATTCTTATTTCTCTCGTGTAAGAAAGTAATGGGAAGAAAAAGAGCTCATCTTTTAGAGAGAAAGATAAGCTTTATTCATAGCGGCTCACTTGTGATCAGTATAACTCGATATCGTGTCTATCTCTCTCTCTCCCCGAGTTATTTTTTAATATTAAGAAGGATATTTCAGTCTCACACGCTCTGCATCTCCGCTGCGTATATAAAATAACGTTAGTATTATAGTGGAACTGTTTGCTTGCACTCAAAGAGAATAAAACATCAGGGATCCGCATGAAGACCAGAATGCTTGAATTGCGTAATCTTATGAGTACAAAGGAGACTTATTATGATATGAATAAATGTATAAACCACGATGGAGATTCCTTAGTCACAGTTGACTGCATTCTCCTACTTTTCCATTGCATGACACAGGATTTAATAGCATTTTGTTTTTGGCTGCATCCATGCAATGCTACATTGCTACAAGTGGGCACTTTTCGTACACTTTTTCTCGAGTGTTTCGTGGAGAATTGTTTGGGAGCCGACGTAATTGTTATTCAGAGAAACATAAAGCAGCGCGAAACCTGCCTCTTCCGAAGTATTTCATTTAAAAACTAGTTAGTGGGTTCATATACTTTCGTTTAAATAAGTAAGCAAGCATATTATTATTGCAAAGAGCATGCAATCTCTTTAGTAGGCAAAAAAAATATTTTCTGGTGTATAATGTATTATGAATGTGGTCGTGGAATTTTAGGCAATTAATTCTTCGAGTATGAAAAAATGTTTAATCCACTTTGATTTATTTCGTTAAATTCTCTTCAAATTGTCATGTGTTTTTTATACCTATAAATAGTTGGTACAATTGCATAATGTGTATGTTTATAGTTCAGCAAATTGGAGCAAGCCGTGAATTTAATAGTGCGCATAACTTTGAAAAGCAGTTATTTAGTAAGCTAGTGCTCCTATCGGACCGAGTTTCGGACTCGGACCAAAAGCATGTGTTAATTACAGGAAAACATATTTTTTCCAAAATTTGCTCATCTTTTAATTTGAAATTGGTTCTGAATGGCAATGTAATGCTGTAATTTGGATTTTATTGATTTAATTAAGTTTTGTATGGAAATTAACATGTAAAAATTACTTTCCGGGTAGCTCGCGACCCGATCCGAGCACTAACTCATGTCATGTACTTACCATCATCTTGATAGAAAATGTTTCCCAAGTACCCCCTAAATTCAAACACAGGAACACCTATAATTTTAGTTTGTCATACAGTTTATTATCATTTTAATATAATTTACTCATGTTCTACTTTCTAAATCTTTTGAAAAAAATTGATAGATTTAAAAAAATATTCTTTGTGACTTTTTGTCATACAATCAAATATTTATGACTTCCACTTTACAATACACAACTGTACTGAGAGCACAGCATTCCTTCCTTCCCCGTTTATCTTGTTGAGTCCTGCAGGTCGCTCACAGTCATAGATCCAAATTCAGTTATGTCTTCGCTCCTGATGATTCACTTTATGTAAATCTGGGCAATTTCAGAGAACATTGGAGCCGAGCTCTAAAATTATTCATCACAACGTTCCAAGCTGAGAAACCGTTTTTCTGGACTTGCTATACAACTTTCGACTACTCTTTGCAATTCAATTGGTGCACGTAAAGGAAAATTCTCTGCTTTCAGAGCGCTTCGCAACGTAACTTATTATACAGCGTGCTCTTACCTTCAACAATCCATTTTACTACTTATAGAATGAAATCTTGATTTCAAGATTTCGTTCTAAGATTTAAAGTACTTATATAATACCCCTCACCCAACGTACCTACTTAAGCAATGCATACATATATAGCAATCCCGTGTTTATGTACGCCACTTCTTGTCTTCCATGAAGACAAGTATACTTTGTTTTACGGTAAAAACGATTCTTTGCTGGCCTGTTTTACAGATAGTCCGTTGGATGTTAAAGGAAAAGCATGATGCATGGAAAAGATAAGAGAGAAAGCAAAGGAAAGTTGAATGTCACGTTTGACGAAGGTTTTTTAATTAAAGCAGCAGAGATTGCACATAAAATGGATACACTGACCAAAAGGGAGAAACGTCTTCTTCAGAGAGAACTGCACTGTAGTGCCATTTAAATATATAACTAAGTTTCTTTAGTACGGGACAAATTACAATGGCGTACACCCAAAGATTTTAATTCAGTGTCTAAATCACAAAGTAGATTGTAAATGCATCCAGTTGGAAATGATTTCATTCATTTCATTATAATTCCGGTGGTACATGCAGCACAGTCTCATTCACTTTCACATGTAATAGCTAGTATAGTGCAAGGGTTACTGCTGCCTACCGAGAGAGAAAGTGAGATTCCTGCGTCTGACTGTAATATAGAATACAATGCAACTGTATAGATACGAATGTATAAAGGGAAACGGATAGCGTTCGCCTGACTCTTTTTGTACGCGGCTCATGTTCTCAGGAATAGCAGCTATTTGTGTTTGCTTCTGGAATATGAAACAGAGCACAACCAAGGACGAGAAGACTTTCTCCCATCTTCCTTTCTCTAACTAACAGCAATCTGGTCTACTGTGTTATAGAGGTAGTATAATGTCTGGGCCAGTTACATACCCATATAATAGGAATACAAGTTGCCTCTTGTATAAATCGGATGGTCTCCTTCCTTTCACACAACATTCCTCGTACTGTGTTTAAGCGAATTTGGAGAATGAGTCTTTGAATGGAGGAAAAGGCTCAATCTGAATTTAAAGATGCGTTGGAGATGATAACGAACCGTTTATGTCCTCCTTCATCATCTTTGGGCCGTTTGGTGTAGACACCCGAACGAGTTTATTATTAGAGGGAATTTTCGCTGTACTCCTTCTATAGAGATTATTAATAACTGGAATAATTATCTACTCTATCTGTTTATCAGAGGCGTCTGAGCGGGGACCACACGATTGCCTCTACTAAAAGAGTATATAATTCATTCGGCAGTCGAGTGAATGGCAGAAGAAATCTTTAACACAAAATTGCGTTATGGGCCCTTTGGGGCAATTAGCGTGTGTGCTCATTTCTGTGAAAGAGAAATTAACATGGGATTTGATGTAATTATTGAATAGTTGGATTTACAAATCGAGAGAACGGAGGGAGATGTGACAAACTACCATGCGAATGGGGAATTCGATTTACTGAGCATCACGGCGGTGCGCAACGTGAAGATATATTCTTGCTGCCCGGAACCGTATGTTTGATTTAAAGAGATTTTTTCAACAGATTTTTTTGCTAGTCAGTTTATTGAAAGCATTGAATGTGTGCTCTTGTTTGATAATATTCATATAAATATGTTACAATTTCAGTAGGTTTTATAAGAAATATATGCGGTACTAACTAATAATCATCTTGTATGTAGGTATACAACAGTACTAGTTAAAATATAATCTTATGTACTAGGAAAGTGTCCTTACTAGTTAGGCTACAACGAACGAGCGTATACTTACTGGCTACTTTTATTATTGAGCAAACAAACAATATTTAAGCTGGGATTTATATTGTCAATGTCAAAAACTGTCCTGTATTTAATTAGATATACGTATACAACTGATAAACATCTGAATTTTGTGATGTACCACAAATTAAACTACTTACAATAACTTTAGGTGGATTTAAAATGAGAAAGAGTTGGAGTTGGAAAATTATTTGAGTAATACAGCATTAATTTCAGAAAGTTTATCGTTGCGAATTAAAGTACACATATTAATTAAAATCTTGCACGGTGAATTAATTCCTTAAAAATGTGGCCGGACACCATTTGCGGAAATAGAAAAAAATGTTTTTACAGCCGTAGACAAAAATACGAAAGACTAAAAAGTTGGAGTCACATTGAATATTAGACAGTTAGACAAAGAGATCATCGACCCGCGATACACTTAATATTTAAAAATTGGTTTCTAGAGCCTATAAATAGAATTATTTGTTTTACACTAGCCGTATATTATTAAGTTTTATGTAAAAAATTAATACAAATTTAATTACGAAATTGAATTATGAGAAAGAATTCCATCTAGGCATTGTCAAGATTTTATTTTGAAATACAAGTTTTTGAGAATTTTTTAAAAACTTATGCATCCTATATAGGGTAGCCAATAATACACTCGTTTAACCTAAACTAATAGGATACAAATAAAGATACCTGGTAAGGTTGGTGAGTGCAGTACTCGTTGGGTTAGCAAACGAACTAGTAAGGTTGTATTTTAACTGATACTACCGTTCGTAAGTTATTCAGCATCAAAAAGTGACAGGTTGTTTCTGACTCACCCTGTATATTATATATGTGTATACAACCACATAAATATGAACTAATAATTGTTTGTGTATCCTGAATCCTGACTGCAACAAATAATAGAGTGATTTCAGAATGCTTAAAAAGTGTTTTGAATCTAAAATTAAGAAGTAATAACTATTATAATAACTATTTTTTAATAATTCAAACGGTTGGTTAGTAAAAATTCTTTGATTTGCAAGATTAACAGAATAAATAAGTTTGCTTACATTTTCAACTGTTAAATGTCAAATGTCAGTTATTTATAAAATACTAAATGTCAAATGTCATGTCTAGATACCCTGACGTGACCTACACGATCGTGATGCGACGGAGACCAATGTTCTACGTCTTCAACTTGATCATCCCCTGCCTTCTTATCAATGGAATAGGTAAGCCTACTCTGAACTGTCTCAATTTCCTTACGAAATCGAAAACTTTTTCTACTATCTGTACTCTAGTAAAGTGTTCTGACGGAAGTTGTTCCGAACCGTGAAAAACTTTTTTTCCTGTCCCGCTCAAATACTGACTGTACTTTAAGGGTGGCTATCTCCTCTCTTATCACTTTATATAGAGAACAACAGCTTTATATTTATCTACACAACACCAACAAGAAGCCAAGTGGAAATCGTAACCATAAAGTCTCCACTAGAGTGCTTTATGACCACCAGCTGTGTGCACACGAGAAAATGGAACAAAAAACTTTCTTTCTAAAAAAAAGTGTTTCAAAAGCACTGCTTTGTCTCTTTGTCTCTCCATTAGAATCACAAGTTTGGAGGAACTTTCGCTCTGCATTTCTACAGTATGTAGCATGAATCAATGTGTCACGTAGCAGAACCATCTCATAATCTCATTCCCGTTTGAAAGTGTAAACGGGCACATTAGGAATTAGAACAGTTAATAAGAATTTTCCTATATAGCACAAATACAAGAAGGAATTCTTAAAAAGTCTAATAAATATGAAACATTGTGTCCAAGTTCACCAATGACCTCAATTCTCAATATTCACAGTTCTCAACAATTCGAAGTGCACATAATAATCATATTACATCATCCAATTTCAATGTAATACATCACTTTGCACGGAGCCACCAACTCTTGGCTGTTGGTTTTCAGGTATACAGTTTACGAGAGAATTATGAAAGAGGGATGATTAATACATATGTGTAAAGAGGGTCTTCTGTAGAAATATTGATTGATTATTGCATCCAAAATTAAATTCACCTATTAAGATATATAGAAACTGAACATTATTAAAAAGGACGGATGGAATTGCACAATTTCTTCTAAAGTTCTCACAGTGACCATCCACACCGTGCAATTTAAAATATTCTAAGGTTTTATTCGTCGACACAGATAAGTAGATACAAATCCTTGCTGCAATGGAATACGGTTGCCTTTTTTACACTAAAAATGTATGCGTAACAATTACATTTTCCGAGTTTTCAATTTGAATATTATTATTTTGTTCAACTATCTCCACTTCAAGCTTTTCTCCTTCAAATTGGACCCATTCTTGTACATGAAATTGATACATGAAATCCCCCTGTTTTATACATGGGTTTAGTACTCTCTTTGTAAAGTCTAGGTTTACATTTATTTAGATAGTTAAGTTTCCATTGAAGTCAGATGTAACTCTTACTGAATTGAAAATTATGTGCTTTCCGTAAAGAACTTGCTGTTATTTGAAGATATTACAAAAGCTAAGGTACTGCGTGTTACATTTTTCTTGAAAGTAGTATAAATAACCTAAATTGCGAGTCATTTTAGAATTGAATGTTCACTGTCTGTGTGCGTACAGCATTGCATGAAAGAGGAGCAATAAATATACATTCAGATTTGGACGATAATAATAATGTGAATGTGCAATTCAGGAGAGAGTAAACTTTGCAACAGTCAATAAATTAGATGCGATAATGGAATTTAAAGATTTCTCCCCTTCAAATGACGAGCGTGTGGAAAATCAATTGAAGGTAGAATAGAAAACGGTGATGATGCGGCAAAATCGATTAACTGTCGTGTGCGTACAAAATTCAATGAAATCATCATATGCACTAAATAAGGCGAACCGTTAAAATTGTTATGGAGCACGTCCTTGGTTTGTGTAAATTTTGTACAGATATTTTAAAACAGCTTCACGCATTCACAAAGTAGCATCTTCATTTATTTACGCTTTTCTCCAGCACATAAATATCGTCTACTCTTTTACCACATTCTGCACTTTTCTTCCAATAAGCTTATTAGGTGCATCGTGGCGTACTGGAAATCGCATCCAACTTTTCAAAATATCTCTCTAAGCTCATATCGTGGACACATTCGTGCATGAAACTGGAAAAGATTAAGTAGACCTTATGTGTGTACCAAAAAATACACAGCAACCAACGAGATTTCTACCTCGAATCCTATTTTTCCACCGTAACTACGAATGACTGCGTTTTGAATGGAAGCAGGCAGAGATTTGAGGTAGGAATAATTGTCAACGAATCGAATACTGCGTCTGCTAAAGACTAAAAGCACGTTTTCCCAATTTGACTTCACATATTAGAAATTATTGGCATAGGGAAATCTACACAGTGAACAGTGTTACTTACAAATAACCTTTGACTTTAAAAAAAAAAGCTCGTCGAAAGATGGGAAATCTAAATACACATGACTGTACACAATCTTCATTCATCCAGAATGCTCTAATGGGATTTACATTTGAAGCTGACTGGATATTACATATGCGTGTTATCCCTTCTATATAATATATACACTGTATAGTGTGGGATAGGGAAAAATTGAAACCGTAAACATGTAATGGGATATACAGCCAGAATAGAGTTTACGTTCGGAATACAGAATTTCCCTTCCTGGTGGTTCTCGTATGAACGTGCATAGGAGATAAATATCAGTTTGAGTATATTGTTTAGTTGGATGAGTGGTTGGATTTTTTGTCTGCATAAGCACAGTTCGAAGGGTTTTGGCTGAAAGGCAAAGACTTCACTTGATTGTATCTTCTATCAGGTAGTAAATAGGAACCAGTAGAATCAATAGTTCCACCACGCGGCTATCTTCATCTGCTCCGTTCAAAAATCACATTTTTTTACACTTGGGGAAAGTTCCATTGACTTACTTGTTAGTTTGCTGGATGCTCACATAGTCAATTCTGATTTCGCATAAACCTTTCCGAGATTTCCCTATTCACTATTCACAAAATCTATCTTGTTGGATTTATACAATACAATTCCTCTGATGGCCAATTGTTTTCATTTGATCACGTCACATTGACATAGTGTAAATTCTATAGGTTTATACTTCATACACGAAAATGCACAAACAACAAATGGTCTTTTATCAAAACCAAGACCATTAAGTGCACACATCATTTATTTACTTGGATGTGTTGGACAAGTGACTACTCCAGTGAATGATTAAAATGGAACCGTGGTTGTAAACTGCATAGTAGCCGCATGCTTAAACCTAATTGTGGAAGTGTTCATAAATTCGTTGTGAAACTTACAAACACAAATGTCTGACTGCAACGGCACAAAAACATTTACTTAAAAACTTAATTAATTTTCACTTTCTTTATTAGGTTATTATCCATTTACGTAATCTGCGTTCGAGTCATTTCCCATTGTGTTCCTTTGCAAGTGATTGATAAATTATTCAATCCTGCTACAATTTCACCAGAAATTCAAAATTGCTCATTTGTAAATGGTGATGAACTGAATTTGAAACCAATTTTTAAAAATTGTACTTTGTTTAGTCCCCTTTCTTTCTGTCCCTCTTAAATACGTGTAGGCACCATTAGTTAACCATAGTATTTTATAATTCGAAAACCGAATTTTTATTTGATTACTATTATTTAGAAGCGAAACGGCTTCCCCCACCCTGTGCCGCTATCAAGTTGGTTCGAGTAAGGCAGTGGTTGCACCGCGGGCAGCCGTTCAAAACCTAACCTAACCTATCCATGTTATAAATACTTGGCAACATTTAGTCTTTCTTGCATTTAAATATGGATAGGTTAGGTTAGGTTTCTTGGCAGCATTTAGTCGCCCTTCATTGTGCAACCACTGCCTTACTTTGACCTTTCCACAATTTTTACATCATACAGTTGAAAATGTATTCTATTCCCTAATATGTGCTAAGTGCCAAATGAGAATACATTCGATTTAAAGTAGCAAGGAGAGTCTAGAAAATTGATGTACTTAAGAGTTACTCTTGCTAAATCCCACCGAGCTTATTTGAAAATAAATGTGTGCTTTAAATGGTTTCCATTATGTAAACAGAGTCCAGCCGGGTAAATGTAGCGTGGGAATGGGAAACGCACTATACAAAAGAAATACGTACCCAAAATACATAAATAAATGTTGAAGCAATGTGATTAGACTTCTGACAAGAGCAGAAGAGAAAGTAGACGGAGAAAGACTTGGAACGCATTTCTCCGCCCCCGGCTAAAGCTCCGTTATTTTTTATGGCTGGTGGTATTTGTGATTACGAGTGCATGTAAGCGTCTATCTACCATTGTTGTATGTACAGGGGTTATTTATGCACTTCGTACAAATGTATGCCAACATCTACGTACAATGACAGAATTTGAATACGTGTTTGTATAGAGCCTAAGCGCAGTAGTATGCATAGTCTTAAGTACAAGCTACGTAAAAAACTTTCCCTAAAACTTCCACCTTATATTTATATAGGCCACAGGATAAGCGTCTCGACTCTTTTCTCTCTTCCTGCAGTCTACAAGTTGATAAATAGGATTAAAAGGCATTTAATCTTCTTGGACTAGGATTCTTTTCCGTTATAGTTTAACAATGTTGGATAAATTGCACACACATTGTGTGTGCAATACGTATACCCACTACAATGCCCACAAATGGTTGGGGTGCCTTAAATATGTAAATGTATGATTTTTCATCTATACAGTCAGGGTCGTACTAATAATCTGTCTGAGGGGTCCGAGTTCCCTACGGAAATCTTTCACATTATTCGATAATTTCCTCTCTGAAGAATAGTTTTATGATAATTTTTCGTGAAAAGTAAGTAATTCACAGCTTTTAATGGGATTTTCTGAGTTCGTTAGGCGTTGAATGCTGAGTCTGAAAGTGAAATATGGAAAACAAATTATTTTGGTCCCAAGATATTTAAAATTGGCAGAAAATAGGGAACTCTTTGGGTTTTTGCACGAAGGGAGGGTGGGCCAAAAGACTGCCCATTGATTTATGCGGCAGATTTACTTTAGGAGTTGTAGACCCCTTCCACAGGCTTAGGTACGACCCAGTGCCTTTCTTTGATTGCCTCTGGGCATGGTTCGAAATAGATACGCCCCACCAAGATTTGCTAAACTTCAAATGTAGGTTCGCGAGTGGTAGTTAGTGCATGTTATGTTAGTTGTACGCCGATCTGCTTTTGGAGTAAATGATAAATAACAGAATTCAAATGAAAGCAGATTTATGTTGTCGTTGGTAATGGAATTCGCACAATATTCAATCAAAGTTTTCTTCAGAAAAATGGGAACAGTCCTGCAAAAAATTTACTGCAAAACGAAATACGAAACTAATCGGGGATCGGTTTCTCAAGTTTGCCGTCTGTCTAATCGTTTTTCTGTATACACCGACCGAATCTGCACTTAATGTTTTTCTTGTGTTTTGAGTATTTATTGACTGTCGAGAGTAAACTTTTATAAATTGCCAGAAACTTCTGCTGCTGCATTCGATAAATCGGTAAATGCATAGTTTAGCAGAAAAAAACTTTACAAATTTCCCTGCTGACAGTTGTAGGCTAAAGGGATACGAAATCTGAATTCATAGATTCGCTTTATGTACTAATAAATGTATAATACTAATTGCTGCTATTAAACCCATTGAGATTTGAGATAATAATAATAATCAATTGGGAAAACCATTACAATCGTAAATAATAGCATAAATAATTAAGACTGCTTATGGCATGTGATCTAGTCTGCACTCCATTGGTATCTCATTTATTATACTTTAAATAAGTATAATAAACAAATTGCAAATTAGGGGGCGAACTTTTTAGAAGATGTCCACTAAGAAGTTGTATGTATAAAAATCATGCATACAATTTGGGGCTAAGCCAAATCCCATGCAGCCACCACTCACTGATTAATGAGTGTGAGAATGAGTGAGCTTGTAAATGCATACATAAGACTTTTGCTGGAGAAACTATTTTGCTTACAAATCGCACTGTTTTCATATATGCTTTTTTCATATTTTGACAAAAATTGCACGATCATTACTATAACTGCTGTTAGGTGATTGAGGGAAGTAGAAATTACCCACAAATTATTAAATATTTAATAAAAGAATCCACAACTGAATAAAAAATAACTAAACCATCTAATAGCATTTGATTTATGTTTCTCATTACGAAAATTAATAGAGCGACTGTTGAAAAAATAAGTTGCATAAATAAAACACATTCATTAAATTCCTTTGAATGTACAAAATGTGAAAGTGAGCGACTGTTTCCAAAAGTCGATGAACTGTCGAGATTTCGTTTTTCCGAAATACATTTAATATTAAAATAATTATACGAAGAATTAATTGGAAAAGCCTTTAAGTGATACTTTACAACTACTAAGAAAAGAAAGGAAACTTTTACAGTTAATATAGTAATTTAGCAATGAAGTGTGCATCAAACGGGAAAGTTTACAGCTGTCCGAATCTCCAATTGAAAGAGTTGATTATTGTCATCGCGGAATTCACATTAAAAGTTGGAAATTATTTTTCTTCGAGTCCACTTATGCATCAGAAACTGTTCATTCTTCTCTGAGAGATGGAGCGAATCATTTTCTAAAGCCTCTTGTAATGAGTTCTGAAATTTACGCGTCATTTCATGTCATGTCAAGGTGAAGAAGACTTGTGTATTATATATGTCATCCCAAGCATAAACTTATTAAAGCTCAGCACTTATACCCACGCTAATACTCATACACTGCAAAATACTTTTGACATACAATACCGTTGTACATAGCCAAAAATACCTTTTTGCCTTTTCAACCTCTCACTTTTATGATTACATTTAATGTTCTTCTGCCATTTGTTGAAAACCTGTCACATTACAATTTTAAATGGAAAAACTTGTGCTAAGAGATTTTCCTAATGCATTACATCATTCTTCCAGTGTCATATCAGAAATGACGGAAATTACCGTTCTGACGCTAACATAATATATACACATTCAACAACAGTGATATATTGCTCTCCTTTAGGCATACTTAAATTAGTTAGCACGATTTTATAAAAGAACATGTGTGCTCCTTTCTCTTTTACGAGTTTCGATAAATATGCATACAGTTTGAAGAATCACTATTAGCGATTTCTTTGCTTCCACATAAATTCCTCCCGTAGTGATTTTGATGTGTTTCTGGGGGCGGGACGCCTAAGAGACGAATAAATCGGGGCTGGTGCCAAGATGACATGACATTAAACCTTCGGCTTTCCTTTATGATTGTGTGATCACGAACATTTATTTATACTAGCCATACAGTGGAATTCTTAAATATATGTAATCTAATATATTCAGGAATATATGTATAAATAATAGTTCCGATGAAACTTTGTGTAAACAAAAAGTTTGGTTAAATTAGTAAAGGAGATCCAATGCAAGTTTTATATCACAGACCAAAGAAACTCAATACTTTGCGTTTTGCCAACTGGTCTCGTAATTCCAAAGGTCTTAGTATTCTTAACCTCTGTCTCTCTACAAGTCATGTTGTATTTATAATGCAGTACCACAATTACAATAATAAGTAGTTAATGCATTGTGAAGGAAGAGGGGCAACAACGAAAATAAACTTTGTGGTGACATTTACAAATCTAGAACCAAGTTTCGTGTATTGACATTTGCACTGTTTACAGACAAAAGTTAAATCCAGTGTGCCACCGAACAATGTCATTAATTTTTGACATCTTTCTAACTCTCTCTCCTAATGTGCAAGCAACAAATGTGTTTGTTACAATGCCCGCACCACTTTCCCCCCCTTAACAACGATATGTATGGTAAAAGTAAAATCCTCAGCAGTCGAATCAATAAAAAGCCATATCAAATGATAGTGTGCCAGGGGCCAGGACCACCTTTGATGTGTAGCTTAGAGTTTTGAAACGAAAAGTCAAAGGATTTTAACAAATGACAAGGAAAAGTTGAAAGAGAAAGTCAAAGAAAAGGGTCTGCTCTCTGCTGCTGCAGCAGCGAAGAACATGAAACGAATAGAAAGTAATCGCAGAGCTCTGTCTTGCAATTCTTACGTCGACTTGCCAAAAGTTCTCGTACGACCAGATAAAGCTAATCTAAATTTCAGCCTTATATGTAGTGTATTGTGGGAAATTTTTTCCAAGCACGTCCTCCCAAAATGTAACTCTCGAGTGAAAACATAAATACCTACGAACATGCTGTCAGAAACTGCTAATCACAGTTGATAAGGATATGTAGTGGATATACGTACAATTGTTTTTCCTTTTTTTATCATTATTGGCCCGCCCTATCTGAAAATCTATGAGTGCTCGAGTATAATGCCACCAGATTCATTTTTTAATGTTATACTAGTACATTCTATATTTATATATGTAATATGTATGCTTAAAATGTTTATTTACATAAGTCTGACTTGAAAATGAAATTTTTCTGAAAATGGTTTATGTAACGATAACGTCACTGCGTTCTCCAAGGATCTTGAGGATTTCTGAAGATAAGAATAAGGGACACATGCCACATTAGATAATATTTGCATTCTAACTGCCGTGAGAATACATACACTGAAATCAAAATGACAATGTTCTTCTGGCAAGGAAACGTGCTTTCATGGAACTTGTCCATGCATGTGAAATATTCACCCGAAATCGTAAAGAAAATACTAAATACACACAGAACTAGAGGAAACATATTCGAATTTGTATTTCACGTGATTACACATGGTACAATGGTTAGTGAAGATTCTGGGAATAGTTTGACGCGAAAATCTATAGGAGTGTATTATTATTATATGCCATCATTAGTAGAGCGAATATGTCGTTGTAGAATTCAATTCTTGTTTGCCAAAGTCTGCCTTTCACTGGTTTGGCCAATGGAATTGTAATAAGACTGGCAACGAACCGGACTGCATATTTTCTCTGCCCCCTTTCTCCTTATACCTACCTACTATACTTATGTGTTTGCATTTTGCATATATAATCGCTGACGACTGTTTACTCAGCAAGGATTTGGTTCGCTTCTGGAATTGAAATTGGGCTTCCTGTTTCATTGTCGACTCTCGGCTCAAAAAGATATCCTTCCTCTCAAACACACATGCAAACATATGAAATCTGAATCTGAATGCCAACATAAATATTGGGAAAGAGGAGGAAATTCTTTCACCCATCATTTCTGAATGTCATCCATGGTGTGACGATGTGTGCAGTTTTTCCAGTTCAAAGTTTGCCCGTTGAATGGGAGTATAGAGGCACATTTCGTCACCAAGAGACAAGTCATTGGAGAAGCGCTAAAAAGAAATGTCGTGTGCAGGGTTTCGGTTGTGATTATCGCACAGTGGGATTAATTATTGTTGATCACAGAGACGCTTGGTGTGATTAATGTGATTTATATGTTACGAGGGATTTTATCCCATCCCATCACAAATCACAGTATTTAATCCCACTGTGATGGGATTTTAGATGGTAAAGGTGTGATTTTCGAAACCCTGGTTGTGTGTTAAGTTAGTTGTAGGATAAAAGAAGAATGAGTAGGAGGAAATCCAGAGGACAAACAACATCATTGCGTCTGATGTACTGCTATACTTATGTATATTATGTCCACTGTCTCAACACTCGACTCACTGCTCAGTCAGAGGAGTTGCGGGCGTGTGTGAAAGTCAGCGGGAGACGCGGGGACAGGAAAGGTGCTTTTCTCGGCGGTTATTCTTTGGAACGGTCTCACTTGAATGGAAATGAAATGAATTTGGGAGGCTGTAGCCTGAGATCTTTGTTGTTGTTGAGTTTAATGTTTTGTTCACATTTCTTGTTTGGCAGCTTTGTTGGTGTTTTTCGTTCCTTGTGACTCTGGAGAGAAAGTCACGCTGGGCATCTCCGCTCTTCTCTCCATGACCGTTTTTTTAATGACCATCAGGGAAAGCCTTCCGCCTACAGAGAAGACACCATTAATAGGTACCACATATATATCCTATCTATATATTTGAATGTATGTTGGGGGGAGTATTCATGATGCGGCAGTATTCGAAATTCCTTGGTGAATACTAAAAACCGTTGAAATTATTCTTTAGGGGGAAATATAATGAAACGGTATCATAATAGGTTCAAATGGGTTCAATTCTTGTAAAAAAACAGCAGTTAATATTTAATTTATGCTTTTCAATATCTTTTACTTTAAGAAATTTAATTCTCTGAGAGACACTAAAAATGTCTTTTCCTTTCTGGCATTTTCTCATTTCCCAGAGAATTTCTACCTGAATCAAGAATAATTAATATTCACTAGGGAAATTTCGAATCCTGCCTACAACAGTTTCAAAAAATATTACTATCATTTTCTGCTTTGTTTTCCGCTAGATACGCAACCGTTAAAGCTTCACGACTTTCTCCTTGTTTATGTTTATAGGTTGTGGCTTTTCTCCCGTCTCCTTTATTCCTATCCACATGCTTTCAATTCTGACAGATCCTATATCGTCCGTCCACTCTTCTTTTTACCACTGACACTAAAATGTTGCTGCTACACATGTAAATGATCCCAGCAATCTGTATCCTTTCAAATTACATCCACTACACAAAAAAACAGCCACAACCTGTATCTTGTCTTGATATGTTCTGCACACCTGTTTCCTATACAAGTGTGTAATTACTTACAAGTCAAGTACATTCGTCATTCGACTATAAATCGTGATTTTTAGCTATTCATTTACATTATTAAAGATATGACTTTATGACATGACATAACCTTTTGACATCATCAAACATAAACCTATGAATCACATCAGTCATGCTTACAAGAACGTTCGTAGTCTTGGAGCAACATTTTTTATTCTTCTTTTAGTGCTTTCTGTTTACATATGTAAAAGGCATCTTGCGCCAAAGACGCGCACGTGGAAGGAAACACTCAAGTCTTTAAAGTACATAAGATACCACAATAGAGTAGATCATGAAAGAAATTTTTATAGCGAAACTGGAAATAAGGACGCTGGACAGATTGACAACTTTTATTACCTTTATCTCGGATCCTGGTGCACATTTTTTCGAATAAATCAATCAAAAATTCTATTACTAAAAAATGCAAGTACAAGCAGGTTTCACATATTTTCTACTGGTATCAAACCATCGTTGATACGTATGTACCATCAAAGACTCAATACACTAGGTAGAGCGAAAGCTGGAATGCATGTCATGTGTTGTTTGTACCTTGAGCTGGTTCACGGTCAATTCGTCGGGTGCAATTCGTCCCCAGACAAAGGTGGAATTCGTTGGAGCACTAGTTTATCATTATTATTGCATTAATCATAACAAAACACATTAGTAACAACTTTTAAACTCATTTAAGTAGCTCCTACAGTGTAGTGCCCGCCTTATAATTATAATGATGGCATATTAATCCATAGATCATAATGTGCTGCGACGAATTCCACCTGTGTCCCGCGACGAATTGCACCCGACGAATTGACCGGACACCCCTAGAGCTTATATTCTTCTTGATGGGCTTTCAAAGAGCTGACTTAACTTTTATTGATTGAATTACTCTTTAAAACGGAAGACTATTACAAAGTTTTAAAAGTCAAAGTATTCAACTATGTACGACTCCTCCAACTTCTCTGTTGCATCTTACACCTTTAGGTATGCTGTTGAGCTTTGAGCAACAAGATTGCTCGTATAGAGAATAGTTACGCTACATGGTTACGTATTTCTTCTTCCCATCAGTAAAGTGCAAGGATCACGGCCGGTGCACAATCTTATATAAGAGTAACTACTCAACCTGACAGCACATTGGTTCTTCTAGCTCACGGGACTTTTCAAAGAAAAACTACCCGAAAATAACATCAAACAGGATGGTAGAGGAAAGATGTATTTTTAGTGAGAAATCGCTTCCCGCAGGGTTACAATTGCAATTTCGCATACTGCAGTGCACTTTAATTTGACCATGAAAATTAAAATGAAAAATAGCAAAGGAACGGTGTTTGTGCAGAACTCTTGCGTGTGAGATGTAATATATAATTTATATGCAAATCCTAGTAAGATTATTGCGGTTGAATGAAAGTGCCTTAGAAAGTCACTTATATATAAAAAAAGAAATATCTTCACGATCATCAATCTTTGCATTATTATACTTCGATAAGAAAAGGTATCGTGTATCTTTGTTTCAAAGAGAGAAAATAAAAGTCGTGTCAGATAACTTTTCATAGTGTGGAATGATCTGAGAGAAATTCAGAAAACATAGGATAGGTATCTGTATAGTTGACTGAACCTTGGTCGGTGTTTTGATCCTCAGATTAAATTCCAAGTTTTCCTACGTCTGCAGGCCCTGTTTTCCCTATTCAGCCCCAAGTTTAACAACAATAGGACAACTAACGCTGGCCAAACAGATAGACTGTTGAAGAAGAATGGTGAAATTCCTGGTGCAGCTCTCGTCTCCCCAACTTGTGCAAATGTAAACCTATAAATGTACTCACAGTCAAATAGGTCAACAGAGAAATTAATTATAAACCTTTGTGAAAGGACTAGGACAACTTTCTCCAAGACCTACGAAGACTTTCTTGCTGGCTTTTAATAAACAGATTGTGTTCCGTAAATATTACTGGGGACAACGTTGTATATTCGACACATAAATTACACGTTGCATCTCACATGCTATGAAAGCTGCTTAGGAATGTTTTTCCACTGCTGCTGGCCATAAGTTGTACAAATTGAAAACAGTTGCATTAGGGAATGTGAGAGGCTTTTCTTTTCATTAAAATTGCACACACGGACGAATCAGCAAGGCCGCAGGAAAAGGTCAGAACCCGCCTATATACATTACGCGGATGCTTTCACCAAACACATAAAAGGTTGATGAGAGGATATATGCCATTATTTAAAGTAGACTGCAAATAGAATGTTTCAAGTGTTTTCCTCATCACTTTTAGTGGATAGATAGTAGGAATCTTTATGGTCGCAGTCACAGCTCGTTCAATGTAAGTAATGCTATACGATTGAATGAGACACATTGGAAATTGCACCGCAGTCACACTTCCTGTTATTCGGAATAGAATTAGTTTGATGCGGTAACCGAACGATGTGAACCTACTTACGTAGAAAAGAAAGTAAGTAAGTAGGAAAGAGTAAATGGAAGCCTAATGTTTCCTTACGCATGACGAGAATGCGGGAGAAGAGCAGGCGACCAGATCTATTTGCTGATCGTTGACACAATTCCAATTCAGTCTATTTGTCGCGGAGGTATTTTTTTTCCACATTTTTATTCCCCTGTAAGTAGTGCTACATATAAGGCTGTCGCTCAATTACGTTAAGTATGCTAATGATGGCACACAATGGTTCCTTTTAAAGGAGTGGAAATTTTTGCCTTATCTGCTTCTGCATGCGGGATGTGACGACTTTCACTTTAGAAATCTATCTACTATATAGTTGACACACCCATATACTTAGTAAGTTTGATTTGTACGTGAAGTAAGCCAGAATATAGGAGAAAGCAGCTTACGGAGGTTGTCTCCCAATTTCCGATGAATTATAGACTGCTGATTCATCTTGTGGTCTAGTTTATACTTATATATACTATAGTATTTTTCATATACAGGTTTCTACTATGGAGTAAGCATCTGCATCGTAACATTCGCATCTGCCATGGCAGTCGTCACATTGAACATCCATCACCGAGGTTTCCGCGGTGTCCCCGTTCCCAAGCTATTGCGATGGATAGCGCTCAGAGTCCTCGCCAAGCTTCTGCTCGTACAAAATGAAGCCGAAGTTCCAGAGGAAGAGAGAGATTCACAGCTTGAGACTTTCCGAGAGATTCGATTTCAACTTAATGTAAGTAAAACTCAACTCTTCAGATTCCTACTCTTTCCATGTCTTCCATTCTGTGTTGTATGATCTATTCTCTACATATAATGCTAAGATTCGTTCTAATGGTGTGTGTGCTTGTCAGATTAGTTTTGTATATCTTTGAAATGCATCCTCACTTTTTGAAGAAAAAACACTAAAAAAAGGTACAGGGAAGTTTTCTACACGTCACTGACAAATGTTTTTTAAGGAATCAAGGACAATCTCAATGTTGTACATAAGGTGAATTGTTTGATTTATTGTGTGGGGTCTTTTGCAATTACATATTTTTGGTCCTGTCAAACACACCAGCGATAAATTCTAAAATCACAGTTGTTTGCAAGTTTATTGAATAATATGAAAATTATATACGAATCTGTGTAAATCAAGATACTGCGCAAAATTTCAACAATATCATCTATAAATTTTTCGAGATAACAGAACACCTGAATATTCAGCGGGGTCGCCTAAGTGGGATTTATTTCCGGAGATTTGTCTGTAGGTAAAAAAGAACGAGGGAATAAAATTTCAAGAAACAATTCCACCGGAAACCGGGAGAACGTAATTTCATTTTGTCCCCTAAAGCAAAGTAGTTTTCGATATTGGTTTACATGTCGGGCCTGCTTTGTTATTACACTCTTCAATGCACTTTGTTCTTATCAGGTGCTCACATAGAGTCGAGTCGAGTGAAGGTAGTAAGAAACTTCCTACAAGGAATTATTACATCCTACTATTCTAACCTGAATTTGCCTGTCGGGGACGTTAAAACGGAAAAGGAAGAAGACAAAGTGATTCTATTGTCATTTTATCATGCAACTATTTTATATAGAGAAAGATCTGAGATGATTGCAGTTTTTTCACTGAAAATGTGTAATGAGTCGTGAAAGTTTTCGTCTCACTGATTTAACAGAAGAGAAAATGAGATTAGATATGATTGATTATATATAAGTATATATGTATAGATTATATAGATTATATATACCTATAAGGTATATATAATTCTATGGAGTATAAGAGGAGCGTGGGAAAAAATGCTTAATTGAAAATGATTGATTAGGGTCTGAACCCTGCCTCGACGGGCCATCTACTAGATCCAAGGAGTGCTTCAAGGAAATTCGACTACACGGACGTGGTTCAGTGCTCGCCTCGTTTTGACCCCAAAGCAACTGCAACTGCCACCGTGGCCACCACTTCTTCAGATGACATGGACTTCCGATTTAGTCGCATCGCCTCGAAAATATGCGAGACTATTGAAAAGTGTGAGTTGCGAACAGCAAATCAGTTGAAACAAGATGCCAATCAGCTCGAGTGGAAGCGCATTGCTTTGGTATGTAATTGTCATTTCTAACACTATAAAATGATTATTTAATTAATTGTTTAATTAACCACCTGCGCACCAGGTAAATATTATCGGCATCTGTTGCAGAGCAATGAAAGCATTTAAATTTCCTATTCTTGAGATTTACTAAATTTCAACAACCTGCAACATTTAATAATAATTTAAGTGAAAAGGTGCAGCAGTCTTATTATACATTCCATTGGTGAAAGCAGTGAAAGCAGACTGAAACGAGTCAACCTGCCCCCGACCCTACAAGAATTGAATCTGTATGCATTTATTATAGGTATGCGATCGATTCCTGTTCTGGGCCTTCGCCATCGCCACCACAATCTCCACGACACTCATCTTGTTCTCTTCCCCGTATGGTCCGTCGCTCAGCTCACTCTCTCTCACCAGTGGCTAATAAAGAAGACAAGACACTACAGCAGTGAAGCACATACACATATATACACACTGCATACTATACTTACAATATATGATACCATGTATCTATATATATACGTGAAGCTCAACATATAGGATTTCCTTAGAATAGGGATGATTCATATGTTACGATGATAAAACAAAGATATTACCTTAAGATATATTCCCTCGCATTTCAAAATGCACCGGAAATCATATACCTACGCATGTAATGTAGTATGTACTATATAAGTAGTGGAGCTTGCTATAGTATTGTAAATATTATACACAGTAAATAATGTGGGGGAAAATTTATTTTCTGAAAGGAAAATGTGTGAAACGGAAACAAGTGGATGATGAGGTAACAGAAGGAAATATATGTGAAGTGTCAAGCCAGAATGTGTGGACCGTCCCTTGCTTTAACAAGGAAGCCTCTCATCTCCACTCAACTTAGCAAAGCACTTAGAGTCTACTCAGCACACCACAAGACTGTCGTGTCTAGTAGACGCCTTTATAGCCACCTACTTCAAAAGCCAATGCTGCATTATATAATCCTCCTTTGGAGAAACTCTCGTGAAACTTTTCATACGTTCTCTGTATACGTTGCTGGTGCTGGCATTCAATTCTCTACATAATTCTCTATCGTCTAATGTAATTGAAATCGGGGAGGTGGAGGTAGCAGTATAGCCAGAGATCGACCTCTCAGATACTCTTTTATACAATCTCTGCAACAACCGGGATTTTACTCGCTTTCACCGTCCTTCTTCTTCAATGACAACACTGACAGGCATCCAGAGCACAGCAGCTACTTCTTTTAAATTAGCGAAACGCTATAGTACAGAAATACTACTATACGTGTGAACCGTTCGTGTGTATAATGTTGTTTTTGTGTGTGTCAGAGAGGATATTGGCTTTGCGGATTCTGCTGGGAAAACTAATCAGGGTAAAGAGGATGTGTTTTGTAGTCGTGTATCGTGAATGGTGTTCGTGCCAGCAGCAACTCTAACAGAAAGACATATTAGCAACAGTAAGTAGATGCGGTGGGTTACCGATGTAACTTAATGACACTAAAATTACAATTACGAGAAAGTATATCATTCTGCAGGCTTTGGGGAAAGACACTGAGGAAGATTAACACTGAAATCCACTGAATCCATTCAGGTGCAAGGAAAGGACCTACTAATTGCAATGTTAGAACAGTTACCAATTATTGTCAGTCACGTGATAAAATTAATACGCTTTTCTTTGCTTCAATGAATTTTTATGGGAATTTGAACAGAAATTGTAATGTTAGTGGATGATTTTATCGTTGATGTTTATTGGAAGAGAAGGGAGACAATTTTTGAGTTGTTTAATTTACATAATTCTGAGCAGTAACAAAAATTCTATGACTTGATCGCCATGTTTATTTAAAATCACATCTACTCGAAAATTGGAGTCACGGCTGGAAAAGTAAGGATGGGTACATTGTGTAGCAGAAAGGATTTGTCATCATTCTGTTTTAGTGTCTCCCATAAAGATTGTCGAGTTTCATTCAAAAAGAACCCGTCTTCCGTTTTGATTGCAGCCAATATTTCATAGGCTCAAGGGTAATCTGGGCACAGCATTAGACATTAAGTGCACCTTGCAATCTATTATTGTAGGCCCTCGATTTATCCTTAACCATGACATGAAAACTTTGAAAGCATAAATCCCTTTATGTATTTCTAGATAATAGTAAGTAACGTTTTACACTTATATTTAAGTAATAAGTATGTGTGTTCACATTTAGAGAGAAGAAAAAAGGTCCCTGTGAAATTCACCACAATGCAAGAAACACAAGCTGTACTTACTATTGTTTATTGCAATACATTATGTAGCTTGTACTAAAATCCTTACCGATGTTGAACCTTTAAGCCCATGCAATAAGCCTTATAGAGCACACAGTCGCACTGTCACTACGAGGAGAATTATTAACAAACACCAAGTAAATAAATTCTACTGAATTTAAACCATGTTATAATTGCAAACACAATGTTTGGGTGATAAATAGAGTTTTTTCAGGTACCTGTAAAGAAAGGTTTGTCGTCTACCTTGTTGTTCAGAATGTTCACATGTACTTCAAATATACGTAGAAAGTAGGATGTGTAATTTAGCCTTTTCCTAATGCTAACTTTCGTATTATGCAGCGAGAAGCAAAATCGGATTATGGAAAAATGATTACTTTCGTTTTGGATTGATTAAGATGAGACTCGAGTCTCTTTTATCGATTTACTGGCTTCACTACGATTTTAATTGCATTTTAGTTCTGTATGCATGATGTGCCCAATGGCTCTTGATTTTCCTAGGATACCTGTCAATGCAGTAAAAAACACATGACTGCGTGGGCACTAACCAGATAGGTTCACTCTTTATGATGTGAATATTTATACGTGAGAAAGCACAGAATATTATGCAAGTACAGCAAATAAACGATTAAACTATATGTACTTCAATTTGTGCATTATGATAATTATATGGACTAGTTGCATAGCTAAGATGAGGAATAAACTGAAATTTTTGAAGTATTTGACAACTGTGTGAATTTGTGTTCTGTTAAATATACGTATATAGAGAAAATACCAAAGTGTAAGAATCTACAGTTTCTATGTTAACTGATGAATCTACAGCTTATTTACATACAATATAAAAGTCTGATGATAATTATTATTTAGAGGCATTTGGGTTAAGCATTTCAGAAATTCATGTATTCATACAATTTGAAGAGCAAAGTTTTGCGACTGCCGTTGAAGAATAAATATTTGAAATTTTACCTTTAGGTATGCCAACAACAGAAATTCAAATTGTAAAGTTATCTCCATAAAACGAGACAATTATTTTTTGTAAATGAGCCTGTAGATAAAACGTGGCCATCATCAAAGGAATTACATACGTTGAAGTACCAGCATTTAATTGAAGAGATATTTGATCTAGTAGAATTAAACACGAACGACTGCACTGCATGTGCATTTAAATACAACATACGAACTGGATGGTCAATAAAGCATAAACTGACAATTAATTAGTCTATTAAGAGCCTTCAGCTTTTATTCAGTTCGCTGGATTGCAATGGCTGCCAGGATGACACACTTTGAAGCACTGTTCTTCAGACAGACACATAATTTATAAATAGACGCGTAGACAAACAGACGGATTGTTTGATGTATCAACTGTTATTTGAAATCTCTGGTAATTTTCACAAAGTAGCGTTTGATTACTTTCGAAACTTTCGACGATTCCATTCTAAAGACTATACGCTTATATTTCAGTGGTATATCTAGACAAAGTACTAGGAGGGCTCAACCTTATCCTTTCTATGTTAACTCAACCCCGCCCATCCTTCCCTATCCTTTCAATCTTAATTTTTTGAGATATGGGGGGACAGGACCTTCCCGTGGGTACGCCACTGTTATGTTTCGACGTACATAATTATTGTCTGCAACAAAGAGGGCTTTGTAAATGTTTACAGTTCAGAGTGCGTTCAGTAGTTCATTAAAAAGAGATTAATTACATGGTGGTATTTCAGGTACGGTGTATCTACATTTACCACAAAGCAGAAATATGGGTAGGAGGTCTTTTATTGTTTACTACTATGCGGGTGTTGCGTAAAAAATGTTTTTAGATAAGGTTCCAATTATTCTACAGGAAAATCGAATGTTACAACAACCTTACACTTTAGACATGTATTTGCTTCAATTTTCGGGTTGATCTTTTCTCTTGCTTACGTACTTTTCCTCGTTCATACAAATTCAAACCCAGATCCAAAATTAATTCAGTCTTTATTTGTTATTTAAATATAATTAATGTTTGCACTGAGCATTCCTAAAACTAGCAGACTAAATTTGATACAAATTCTGGGTTTTAAACAAAATAGATTGGAACTTAAAGCACTCAGAATATTAAGTGTGTTATAGTATAGAGTGCAATTATATACTACACTAATATTGAATAAAGTTTTATACTGTTGCTGTATGTGGTATAGGATACAATACCAGAAATGTACTTTGAAGTTGACAGCAGCGGAGAAACGAGACAAGTGACAACAATGCATTTGTGGTATGAAGACTAATGTACGTAATAATTTCTAAGACGTTTACAAGGGTTCATTGCTGGGCTAATGGAAAAGTTTCTAAAGGAATCTACCGCTTACGTGTGTTCATTCCACAGAAATATGATTGTATGGTTTTCCTGTCCCGAAAGGGTTGGACAGGGTGTCCCAGAAAGAAGTATAGACTCTTTGAAATTAAATAACGGTTAAAATTATTAATTAGTGGGAATGCTTGGACTAAATTCAAATGAAAAGGATGAAATATGGATATAATATGAATGAATGGAAGAATTTATAACGAAAATCTTCATATTTCCTTCTTTGTTGCTAATCTTCTTTGTCTTCTATTCAGCATATTCAATTGTCACAGTTTGAACGTTGCCCTGGATTTGACACCATTTAAGGCTTCCGTCTTCAGATTAAATGGCTTCAATAATTGGATTAATTACAGTGATCAAATGTTTGATCACATAGACGCTTGGTGTGATTAATGTAATCTATGCAGAGAAATTGGGAATCGTGGCTGCATCGACGATATTGTGGAAGAGCTTCTAGTTTCTAGGAACTCTTGGTATTGAATTACTGCGATTCAATGCCTGCTTCCTTGCGAAGCTTACGACGTCTCGCTAATAATTCATCTCTGTTCATTTTTCGTTTTTCTTGTTCAATTAAATTTCAAAGACTCCACATACATATTTGTGGGCCACCCAATGCAGTCTACAACTTACAGGAGAAGAGTTAATAATGTCTTCTTGAATGTACATATAATATGACAATATTATAGTATTGTTTGTAATTCATGTAGACAAAGCAATATATACCGTCAATACTGTGTATTGCATAGATGTATACAAAATTAATAGAGTTCGATTGCATGATGCAAAGGACCTTGTGTAGTGTATTGTTACATTTGTTGTTTATAGTATGTAGTGTAGGTCTAGAAAACAATATGTATGTATGAATGGGTAACATAAACTGTGTATATAATACTTGTAATTATGTATTAATTACCATTGTGTGTGATGTCTTGGCTAATTATTACATGCAAGTAAAAATCTATTTATAAATTACTATATTAAATAATACTGCAAATTTTATTTTGCATGTGAATAACAAAGAGAAAAGGCAAGTCTAAATAGCTACAATATAGGTACACGTATTTAATTGTGAGTTACGCATAAAATATGTACTTTACTGTAAGATAATAAATATGTATGCTTTAATTATGATTAATGTTCATTGATATCTGATGATTTACAAATTGGAATTGTGCCGACTTCTTGGAATTTCATTGTCTGAGTGAGGTTCAGTGGTTAGAGAACTTTTGTGCACGGAATAGAACTCCTTGTGTTCATTGCATTAACTGACTGGGACGATAATAATCAACAAGTTACAGACTGGGTTGATGCAGCGAGCAATTATGTATTAGTAAATGACATTTAGAACCAGATACTCGTCTCTTTCTAAGTGTATATTGTAGTACGCGGCGTATTCATATAATAACGACAACTCACACAACAACTAAAGGTGATTCGTAGAATGCAAAGGAGAATTCATATAATTCATATAATGTAAAGTGAGAATTCATATAAAATGTGATATTCTAATTAATGTTTGTAATATGGACTGTTTGGATAAAACAGCATGTTCACGTAAACGCTAACTGGTTTACGGGAACAAAGGAACAAACAAAGGCACAACTAATTATCATCTGATAATAGAGTGTACAAATAATTTAGTTAATTCTTACAAAAAATCAAGTGACGTAAAAATATTTAAGAAAAGTATTCGATGACGCACATTTACATAAAAAAATAAAAATCAAAGAGAAAAGCATGTACGAACTCGTTCTCGGGGTTGAGAAGCTAACTGGCCACCTATTGCTATACATTATTATTCTACAACAAAAAACTGTCATGATGACAATGATGACATTTTTTGTATTTAATACGGTTTAGTTTAATACGGAGCCTTTTATCATAGTCTGTTTAGGTAATACAATTTTTTTGCCCCTATTTACTCAAATTCCATGCTAATGTATACATTTCGGTGCAAAAATCTTTGCAGGATTCCTAAAACTTTTGATCCCCTCGTGAGTACATTAAATTGTGATTTTTTGCCCCTATTTACTCAAATTCCATGCTAATGTATACATTTCGGTGCAAAAATCTTTGCAGGATTCCTAAAACTTTTGATCCCCTCGTGAGTACATAAAATTGTGGCGTATCCGAAGAAAGATAGGAAAGGGGTGGGGGTAAGTTAACATAGAAAGGATTGGACTGAGTCCATCCTAGCCCCCGACAAACACATTTTATAGATACGCGGCTGCACAGCTCACATTAGATATGAGATTATGGTGAGTATTTTGCTTCGCGAGCATTTCATTTTATTCAGTACTTACATATTTATCAAGAAAAGAGCATCAACCTCTTATACGCTGCATGGCAAGAGCCCAACCGTAAAATTCCTATATATTTTCCCCTGCATTCCTTTAAACTATGTTTAGACGAAGGAATAAGAGAAGGAAGATAAGAAAACATCCATTAAAGTTATCGAAGTATCTTGTGTATAGAAATTTTAGCCCATCATCTGCAATTCTCAAAAAACAAACTTTTATTGAAAGTTAGTTTTGATTTTTGATCGATGAAGTCATCACAAATGTAAAAGAGCATATTATGATGATTATTTTTAGCATTGCATCATTACTAGTTACATTAAAAAGGTATTAATGAAAAATTTTATGATCTTGGTGATGTAATACTACACCAATAACAGCTCCCAGTTAATAACATAAATAATTGAATACGAGAATGTGAAACTGTCGTTTTGTGCTGTACTCAAAAGGGCAAATATCCAGCACTTTCTCCAGTCCGGGAACTTCGATGACTATATTTATTAAAAATGTTACCTTCACAATTGTTGTTATCCATGCAGGGTTTCCTGTTGCCAGGGAAGGAATTGCATTTTCAGGGAAGATTTTCAGATGATCAGTTCAAAATGAGAATAATCATGTGACCATATTGCGTACAGTAAAAACAATTGAAAATCATACAAAATATCATAGTAAAAGTAATGAAATGTTTAGCCAAAGAGGACCTGTCACGACCACCACACCGTTTTGCTGTTGCAAGACAAGAACTGGCGCTAGAGTGTACGGAGTATTTGATACGGTAAATACGAAAACGTATCCTTTATACAATTTCCTTGTACTGCATGAACTCACGAAATTTCTCTCCTATGTACTAATAGTACTAGTTTTAGTTTAATGTTAGTTCTCTAATTGGCATTGTACCTTTAACAGCATCATGACAAGAATATAGAATGGTTACAAGATATTAATGGAATGCATATTTTAACCAGTTAGTCTCCTTTTCCTACTGCTGTTACTGGTTTAAATGGCTACTGGTGGCACACTACATGCAATTCCTTACGGAGGCGGAGTTAGATAAATACATGGATAAACACGTATTACAACTACAACAGTATGGAGGAGATTCTAATGATACTGTACGCGACAATTTTGATAAAAGAATGACCATAGTCCACAATATTGACCGCAAATGTGGAGGCCATGCTTTCGTGAAAGAACACAGCGCCCTCTCCAGAAGAATCCAATTTGGTAATTTCGTTATCTCTTCTTGTATACTGTGCGTGTAAATCAAGGTTTCGATGCATTCATAGTTGGTTTAATCCAGAATCGTTGTTTTCAAGTAGTCACTGTCCATTTTGGCCCATTTTGATGGCCAAAATGGACGTAACTAATTTACACTGTTGCAAATGCTGTTCAATCAAGATAACCATTGGATGCATCGAAACTGCGTGTAAATACATTTTAATAAAATCCAATTGTTAAAGATTGTGCACTAACAAATGCAAATTATAATTTCTCACTTTTTAAAAGTAATTGTCTGTGTTCTATCATTGGTTGCTGGTGTGGGATTCACTGTAGCAGCAGTTTTTCTCCTTCTATCTACAATCCATGTGAGATTTTTTTTTAAATTGTAGTTTTTCTAAAACACCACTGAATATTATAATGTATGAATTGCGCAGAAAAAGGGCGTCGATCACAAAAGGCTAGTTTGGATTTCCTTCTGGACCCAAGTGCCATCTATAATATTGTCACTTTTGTCAGCCATTCTGATCTCAAGGGAGTCTCTTTGTGAATTGAACTACACTACGGAAACAGAATTTCAAACTTTTACATTGGTTATTACACTTTTAGCCCTCTTGCTCTACAAGTCGCACGAACTGCTTATTACTGGTAATGATTTTTTTCAAAAACCC
This sequence comes from Plutomurus gul, assembly GCA_019776185.1. Taxonomy (NCBI): domain Eukaryota; kingdom Metazoa; phylum Arthropoda; class Collembola; order Entomobryomorpha; family Tomoceridae; genus Plutomurus; species Plutomurus gul. Next base: position 29,964 of record JABASC010000266.1, read on the forward strand.
AAAAATATTGAGTAGATATTTTAATTTAACTATGAATCCTACAAATCGATCACAGTTCTGTTTCTCCGTGAGCTGGAGGACACTTACTCCATGATACAACATCAAAGAGAAATCAGAGCACTGCAAGAGCATCTATTCGCAGCCAAGGAATATTCTTTGACTTTTAGTAAACGCAGTCCAACTTCAACCCCCCAAAGATCAGAAATGTTTCGAAGTGGTGTGAGACCCTCGCCCAGTAATGTCACAATTTTAATGTAATGTCCGCGTATTTCCGCTTTCCAATAAAAGTCTCTACGAATGTATTCCGAATTATAATCTACATCTTATTCTTAGATTACTAAATCATCTGCTTTTCAAAATTTCTGAGGGGGGGGGGGGATTTTTGCTATCCTTATTTCTTTAATCTATTTAACTCCAATCGTATTCCCGCAATACCTATCCTTCATAAGTTAGTTAGTTCCTTCTGCAGGAGGTTGATTGAATTACCCACCGGTATAACCCCCAAATTACGCCACTCGTGTCCTCAGAGTTAAGCACAGGGGGGTCTGTGTATTTAGTGGGACCTAAACTGAAATTAGTTTGTATTTGAAAGATATCTGCCGTAGACATTATTTTCACAAATTTTTATTTAATCAGGCAAAAATGTGATATTATTTTGCATGTGTATTTATTGAAAACTAATTATTATACTTGCTTGGGGGTGGTGAGCTCGGTAGTAGGGACTATCGTGGTGACGTTTCCTTGAGCTACTGCTACTACCGTGGTGACGTTTCCTTGATCCACCGTAGTTGGCATCAGTGTGGGCGGTGGCTTCGTTGGACAAACCAGATGGACGGGAATCTGAGTTGTTGTTGTAGGTAGAGTTGTGCCCGCAGTAGTGACGGCAGCACCAGGCGCAGGGGGGGCAGCGGCAGCGCCTGGCGCTGGAGTGACAGCAGCAGCCGCAGTACTGGAAAGATCAGGTGCAGCAGCTGCCGCAGGCGTAGTAGGTTCTAATTGTCTCTTTCTTCTAACAGATGGTGCCGCAGGATCACTAGTAGTGTTTGTTCCGGGATCGGGGATGGGGGCGGGGGCGGTATTGTTTCCAGCGGGGGTGGCATTGCTTCCAGCTGGGGCGGTATTGTTTCCTGCTGGGGCGGTATTGCTTCCAGCTGGGGCGGTATTGTTTCCTGCTGGGGCGGTATTGTTTGCTGCGGGTGCGGCTGTTACTGCTGCTCCCTCTTCCACGTAGCAACCATCGGGCACGGTCTTATTGAACCTCCTCCTCAGTTCCATTTGGCGATAATAATTTTTCTTGTTGATGTAGTACTCTTGATTAAGCAACTTGGACGCATGACTGGTTTTGTTTATATTTGCAAGTCTTGTGTCATTTGGATAAACAATTCTTCGAGCAGCTCTGTCTAATTCCATTTTGTGGTCTCCGTCAGTTCCGCCCATTCCAACAACCCAACTTAAGAAATCCATTATGGAGCTCTCCCGACGGACTCGATGTGAAGAAATATCTTCATTATTATTATTATCTACACTGAACAGAGAGCTCTCGTGACTTTTATAGTTACGCTGAAACAAATAGTCACATTTATAAATACTACTAATTAATTAATAATTTTTTTTGGTAAAATTTAATGCATAAAATGTGGAGAATCCTTATGAGCAATTATTTCGAGATTAATTCATTCGACATAATTTGTAACGTGGATTGACGAAAAAATTAAAACATTCCACGTTATAATGAAAATTTTGCATAAAAAATGTACTCACCCCTTCCGAAGGATCGAAATATGTTAATAAGATAATACCAACAATGTAAATAATATACATGATGGCAAACAATATCTTGCAATTTTCGTATGTCACTGTTGGATTCGTGAAATAATGAAATAGGGAGAACAGTTTGCACCATCATAGAGAATTTTTCGAATCAAACGATCATTTGTTCGCTACGCAATTCCATGAGATTATTGTTAATTGGCTATTGTATCTTCAAATATGTAACATTGAAAATGATCTGTTGCAAAATAGGAATTGGCTAACTAACGTTGCGTAACTCCATTAATTTGCGTCTCTGCATTTAGAATGATGTGTAATACAAGTCGAAATTGAGAAATACAGCAATGGAAAATGGAAATAAAGAAATGAATTTTAGTAATGATTATTGCTTTTTTATTGTTGAATTTTTCCCATCCATTATTTTATGTTCTATGTATGTATGTACCTATATGTATTATCATATTACAAATATTAGGTTTGTCTCCGGCGGAACTTCCCTTTGTGGTACAAAGCAAACTAATTTTGCCCTAAACAGTTTAATGCCTGTATGTATGATTCATAGTCATCATGCATATCCTAGACCTAGAAAACACATTATTGTTATTATTGATCTGACAGAATAGATACATCATGATTCTCAATCAATAATGTAGTCAAGTAACAATTGTGTGATTGGAGCAGCACTGTTTGTGTTGGGAATGTCGGGTTTTCGGTCCCCCACCTTTGTTTTGAAGACGGGCTCCAGTATGACCGAATACTTTTGTCGCCGATGTCCTTTGGGATACAGTCATGTCATGAAATGGAAATCTAATTTGCCACTGATTGGATCGATTTTGGCTCAAACATAGAAAAAAAATTGTGTGATTTTAGTACGCAGTTCAGAGAATTAAATATATGAACACAAATAAAAACAAACTGATGTTTATAGATTTTTGTGGCATTGATTATGAATTGTCGAAATAAAAATTGTTCACGGAGCATCATGTAAAACAGCATCTTGGGACAACGGACACCTACCAGGGAAAATCCATCTAAACACTTTGTTTGACTCACAACAAGTTTTGAGTCACAGTCACAACAAGGCACAACCATAACTAACAATCAATAGTTGCAACGTACCCCTATTCGATGCGTGGGAAGAGTTTGTGTCTGGATGCGCTAAAGACAAACTTCGCTGACATCCGCTCCGGTCTCTGTTCGTTTTCGTTTTTGCAAATTAACGAATTCTAAATCGAATTATTGTATAAAATATATAATAATCACATTAATTCTCAAATCAGAGGTAAGTAAAAAAAAACGTATTAATTAAAGGTTTAGCTTCTATCTATCTTGGTAATATTCTGTCATCCGTCTATAGATTAGATAATCTTCCAGAAAAAGTAAGATTTTAGGATTGTATTTGCAGTGTAAAATGTAATTAAATACTATTTTATAGGGATTTGTCCATTAAACACTGGAGGATATGGAAATGGACAGCAATTTCAAATCCCCTCATTCAAGCGGCCAAGCAGAAGCTGAACATCATTACCAAAGACAACTATCGCATCCCCAGCAGCATGACATGGACGTGCCGATGGGGACTTATGGGTCAGGTCAGCCGGACAATAATTCTAATATGGAGACACAGAGTCAGGGACAGGAAACTCAACGCTTTAATCCGGAATATGTTCACAATCAATCACACGATCCACCGACACAAACATCGTACAATTCCTCGTCTTCTGCTCCAACAACAGCGGTTCGATCACTAGCAGATCCTGATAAAAATGCTCTAATGATTGTGCTGAACTTTTTAAAGAAGCATAATTTAAAGCAAACCGAGGACCTTTTGAAGAATGAGGCTCACATTTCAGACTCAGATATTAAAGGAGCTCTTTCGGCAAGTGAAACTGATGTTCAAACTGTGTTATCATCATACGCCAGTGATGAAAATCCGGATGAATACACGGACGCCTACATACAACTAAAAAATTTCATTGACTTTTCCCTTGACGCTTATAAGGTTCGCTTCTTTGGTATTCGTATTTTATTTATGCATGCTTTCTGTTTAAACAGATTACATAGTGACTTGTCTCTTTAAATAAATTTTAATAACAATATAATTCTGTATTTTTTTTAGTTTGAAGTAGGTCAAATCTTGTGGCCTGTTTTCGTTCACATGTATTTGGAACTAGTGTATAATGACCATGAATCCCAAGCGCAGTCTTTCTTTTTGAGGTTCTCAAAAATGCAAGAAACTTACCACGAAACAGATTTGGTATCTCTAGGAAGTATTATGAAGAAAAGTCAACTTTTGAGTTCCGAAAATCCATTTCGATCACTTAGCTCTTGTTATGTTAAAAATCCAGGTTAGTGATTCATTCATCTATACAATATTGCAGTCTTGTCTCGAAATATTATATATACATAATTCAAAACTGATTTGAAATAATGTTTTAGGGTCTCCAAACACGGGTTTATATGTTGTTCGGATGTCAAGGGAAGCTCTTAGTATACTTAAAAGATTTTTACAGGAGAAAAGGCTGACTTTAGTTCAAAATATTTTTCAAGAACGCCTGTCCATAGAAGTTTACGATGGAGTACCAAGGGGCAAAGCTGCTGTGCATGCAGTTGCAGGACATGTGATGGGAGAAGCTTTACGTCAGGGTAAGAGTTAAAAGGATTTTATATTTCAGTTAAACATTTAATGACACATTTCACACAACTATGTATTTTGTTACAGATAACAAAGCCAAAGTTTACTATGGATTGCTCCGAGAGCCCGATTTGCAAAATGTACAAATGGAGGAGGACGACGAAGAAGCTACGGGAGATTCTCAAGGTCAAAGCCAGGGCTCCAACCAGAGTTCACAAAAATCGGACACTCAGTCTTCACAGAACTCTCAGGGAACTCCCTCAGAAGGCAGTAAATCGAGTAAAAAGAAAAAAAGTAAAAAGGATTGGTTGTTATCAAAAAAATCAAAAAATGATCCAAATGCCCCACCGATTTCTCGTATGCCACTTCCTGAGCTCAGAGACGTCGACAAGGTTGAGAAAGCAAAAGCTTTAAGAGAAGCTGCTAAAAGAGTTACTTTAGGAGTTGACAGGCTACCTTCCATTTGTTTCTACACAATTCTTAACGGCGACCAGCAGTAAGTAACAAATTCATGTTTTCGCTTTCCTTTTGTCACCAAACATGTGTTATTAGCGACATATATTTTTATAGAGTTACATGCATCAAGTGGAGTGACGATGGCCAACTCATGGGAGTGGGATTTGCGTCCTCTCAAATAAAAATTTGGTCGCTGACCGCCATTAAGCTTAAAAAACTGCGCCCGGCTGCAGATTTGATAGAAATAGAAAGAGAGGCGGAAGATGTTCTTGTTCGAATGATGGACGATCGTTCTGCGGAAACCACCCGCTCTCTTCGGGGACACAGTGGTCCAGTATATTGCATTGATTTTTCAACAGACAAGTATGTGCTAAGATGAATAATAATTTACTGGTACTAGCTTGATACAAATATTGTTCGTTTCTTTTTTTAATTGTGTAATTGTTTCTAGATCTAATCTGCTGAGCGCTTCAGAAGATGCGAGCATACGCTTATGGAGTTTACTTACTTGGACTTGCCTTGTTGTCTACAAAGGACACTTACTCCCTGTATGGAAGGTTGTATTTTCACCACACGGAAGCTACTATTTTGCCTCGGCAGGGCATGACCAAACAGCCAGGTATAAGTGTACAATTTATGCAAAATTGAAATTGAAAAATTAATTTAATTCATTAATAAAATGCTTTTCTTAGATTATGGACCACCGATAACTACCACCCTGTTCGAGTGTTTGCGGGTCACTATTCTGACATAACTGCCTTAATATTTCATCCTAATTCTAACTACGTGGCAACTGGTTCCGCAGATCGTAGTGTGCGTCTTTGGGATTGTGTGTCTGGAACGTGTGCCCGACTAATGACAGGGCACAAAGCTGCTGTGCAAGCTCTCTGTTTCTCTACTGATGGAAGATTTCTAGCATCGAGTGGATCGGACACAAAAGTTTTAGTCTGGGACATGTCCAATGGGGGTCTGCTGTCTTGTTTACACGCTCACAAGTCATCTGTGTACACTTTGGCATTTAGTAGAGAGGGCAGTGTACTAGCTACTGGCGGTCTGGATAACTGTGTTAGGTTGTGGGACTTTGTTAAAATGATTGAAGATGTTGTGTCAGAAGAGGGTGGAGCTGCCATTCCTCCGGATAGCAAAAAAATCTCTGGGGATCATTTGCTTATTGGAGAGTTTTTTACGAAAAATACTGCCGTGTTTTCTCTACATTTTACAAGGAGAAATATTTTATTATCATCAGGACCTTTTCAACATTAAACAGTTCCATTCTGATTTATGTTGTACATACCTAATGTGTGTGTGTATGTGGTGTGTGTACCTAAAATGAATATTTAATGTAGAACTTTTACTGCAACTGTTGTTTGTATTATATACATTTAATTTGTTACTAATTCATTATGGAATAAATCATCTTTTTTAAATGAAATTCAAATGCAGTACTGATCACTGATCACCAAGATTTCAGTAATTATCACTAAACCACTTTAGTTTTTACTATGCACTTTCTCTTTGCCCCGCACCTTCGATTCACTTTTAGTTGTGGTTGACGATTACGTGTTTGCAAGAGTTGCACACGTCCTATACTTATAAGCTCATTGGGAGGGTAAGTGAAACTTCACAAGTTTTCAGGTCAGGGTGAAATCCGTTTAGACTTATTAAATCCTAGCTCGCTAAAGAATGCTTGAGGTTGACCTTAAATTAGCTCTAGTTTTTATAATTTGTGCCACAAAGTGTTTTTATGCGTGTCAATTCCAAAGAAAAATCATCTCCAAAGAACATTCGTTCTACATTTTAGTCTGTCTGCCTAAAAGTAGTTCAGAGAAAGTAAATCCTGTTTGACAAATGACTAATGTAGTATATGGCTTTAACAATTGACAGTAACTTTTCAAACTTTCCATTTCTTTTTATCGTTCATTGCTATTGCCTGTTTGACTTTTGCATTTCACAAACATTTTTACCATTGTTCTAGTTTCATTTAAATGATGAAACAATGCATCATAAAACAGAGAAATAGGTGAAAGTTAAGCAAAGGGAAATTATTTAATGACAAAAAGTCAACATTCCTTCGTATCATAGTAAAGGTATTTTAAGGATTGCATTGGTACAGTACAATCCATGCCATTCAGACAGCTTAGCTCAATAAATCAAATTTTCCAAATTTTTCACGCTTTTCCCTAGAAATCCAGAAGCTGCAGCATTGTGGCTCTTGTAAAATATAATGAATAGGAAACGCCTGACAAAATTGTTAAACCTAATATTATGCATTATCCCTTTGAATTTTGTGCTAGTTAATAGTGCAGCCGCAGGCGGTCCCCAATACGTATCCTATTGTGAAAACAAAGCTGTAAAAAATTTGACTCTACGTACTTGTAAAAGTGGTTTTAAATTCGGAAACCCGCTACCCAGCTGCGTCTGCGTCAAAGGAATGTAAGTGTGTCATATTATTAATATCTACCTGCAAAAATATTTACACCATGAGTGTTGCAAAAAAATCTGCTTCCACATATTAGATACCGAATGTTCACGGATGTGTGTGAACAATCTGATGGCTTTACAGAAAATGAGATTTGCTTTATCCCCGTCGACACGGACACGAATGCAAATGCCGTGGGCATGCACATGGCCGAAATGAAGGCACCGTACGATTGGAAATCTCCTGCAATTCTCTATGAAAGGGCTCCTGATGGAATTTTGACTTTGGCTACAGAAGCTGACGGTTTAAAATTTAAAAACAACAATTTTTACGTCTTGAACGCAGAAGTGCTGGTAAGCGGAAAGAAGATCTGCGCAGTTGCAAAGACTGCTCCCAAACAAAGTAGCATCTGCAGATATTACGAATCTTCAAATGGAGTCTTAACATCATTCGCAGATGCCACATTGTCAATTGATTCCTCGTGCTCTGCCAATGGCAAAAAAATGAAATCTTCCGTATGTTTTGGTACTTTAGATCCGGCCACATCTTGTAAGTTATTATTTATTTTACATTTATCATAATAAATATTATTTTGTAATAATAAATAATTTCTTAAAGCTGAATGTACATTAAATTGCGGCTCTGATGCCAAAACACCAACTGCTAAGCCTGGAAAGGGAAAGAATACAAGTTTGACGAAAGCGGATTTCGATAAGAACTGCACGAACCCGGATGACTATCGTAATCACGACAACAGGTTTCTGAACAGGAAGATGTTGCTCTACAACGTCGTCAATCAATTGGACATGGGAAGCAGCAATCAAACGATTTTGGAAAATCTCGAACCTAACAACACTCTTGGTCTCTTTGAAATAATGAAAAGTATCACAAAAAAAGTTTGTCCCTCGCAGTACGTCGTCAGCGAGTGGATTGACCAAGCTGTCGACTTGTTCTACATTTTGCACAAAGGAAACGTATTTCGTTACGAAGAAGTACTGAGCGCAGACCAATACAATTGGATTAGCACTATTCTAGAGGAATGTAACGGTAAGGCAGTGCCAATTCCTTTGGAGGCTCTTAGTAACCCGAATAACACTTGCTCCGGATCAGCAAGCGGACTGGTAAGTATTTTTTTACCGATGTAACAATTGTGTATAACAGATTCTATTCAATTGTTAGTTGTTTTTGTGGTGTATAGGCGACGGGGTACTGTAGACCTGCTTTAGTGAATGGGGAGCCCTCGTCCAAATGTGACCATATCAATGTGAAGGTCGACACAACTAGCGACGACAGTTTCAAACAAAAACACTACATACCGGAAGTGGCCTGGAATATTGTTGATTTGGTCCATGTGGCCTGCTTTCCACAGTTTAATGCTTCGTACAGAATGTTCCATGTTTTGGAGCAAGCCGTCGAGAAACTCTTCACATTACAGATAAAAAATTTATGGTATATTATGAAAAAATCTAAACATCACACATTATTTAGTCCGTGCTTCTGGTATATACATATTTATCATTAAAAAAGTCTAATGCTTACGTGTAAAAGAATGCATCCCAATTTAAATTTAAATATTTGCAATTTGCATGATAACTGATAATTGAATAATCGTGTGTGGGGGGTTTGAAAAATTTCAGGCATCATCCTGGCTGGCTTGAGCCGACAAAGACAAAGCTGTTAGGTTACGGAGCGGACAATAATGTGTTCAACCTCGATGTTTGCCTGCAAGCGGCCTACGGAATGAGAAATGGCGATTTGCCAAGACTAGTTCGACCCTTTGCACCTGTTTATCTTAGGAAAAAGTAGAAAAAAGATAATTGTTATCTGTTGTAAAAGTGAGAAACAGCTAAAATAACCACATTTTACTGTTTACTACAGGCGTGCAGCACCCGGATTTCAAAGAGGACGGAGGCGATCTGCTTCTGGTAGAGCCGCAGCCTCCGGAGCACAGCAACTTTCTTGTTCTGCGACACTAACTGAATTCATACCCACAAAATGTTACACTTAGGAAAATAACATGCTCCAACCTTGACACTAGTAAGTGAGCGATCCTCGTCTTTGATTAACTTAGAATTATGTAAAGTTCACTTTCTCCGTAAATATCGTGAGAATGCTTATATAAAACACATTTTTATGTAGTATATGTTTAACAGACTTCTTTCTAATAAAATCATAATGAAAATTCGTGAAAGTACACGATTTAATTGTCTGATTATCTTAATTGTGTGATTTCACAGAATATTGTGTGAAAGTAAGATCCAAATGTTGGCGTCTTTCTTTGTTTATCAGTTAATAATAATATTTTTGGCCAGCTTCGTCAAGTTCCTTTTTCCTCTTCGTGCAGAACTTCCGGAATGCTTCGCTCCTTTCAATGTCAGCACCTTTACGTGCTGCTGCCAGCAGTTCTTCCACTAAACTCCTAAGTTCTTCATCATCCATTGGTCCAATGGAGTCATAATTGAATTTAAGATCGGGAATTGTTGGAATCAAAACTTTCTCTTCGTCTTTCTTCAATGCCAGCTCAAGGAATTCCTCCAGGTTTGCTCGAAGCTTTTCTGGAAGCTTCTTAAACCGGGTTCCGTAGTGACTTTGAAGCTCCTGGAGAACATCGCGTGTGGTCATTTTGTGACTCATCATTCGAAACATCGCTTCACGATATTTTTGTCTGGTTGTGAAAGGGGCGTTCATATTTAAAGCTGCCGACAGAAAAGCAGTTAAAATGCCAAACTTTTAAATATAACCATTTATTGTAACAGCTTAGTGCTATTAAAGTACTTTTGAAGTAGTAGGCCATGTAAAGTGCGCAACAGCGCTCCGAACTCATGAAAGGTACTCGTGGACGTTTGCATCCTAAAAGGTGGATCACGTTGCGAAGTTCTGGTAGCAGTCCAGTCGTAGCGATGTAACAATAAGGTGTAATTTTTCCCAACTGTAATACATATTAAAATAAGATTTATTAATTTGTCCAAGGTTCTGGGTAACATTAAAAATTATTTATTAAGAATGTATATGTCTATTTATGTAGAACTAACATCCACAGCCTCCAATTTTCTCGGAAGCTTCGATGGTAAAAGAATATTAGCAAAACGTGCAGGCTGTCTCATAAAATGTTCTCGATTGGCTTCGCTTTTCATTATGTAGTACTTTTGCAGGTACTCAACCCCAAAGTGTGGATTCCCGCGTTGAAGCGCTTTGGGACTAATAAAAATAAGGTCCCATCTTAATAATTTTAAACACAGGAATTCGCAAAAGTGCTAGAAATAGAAAATCGAGTAGGGGTCTTACTGGGATCCCGCTAACGTATACATGACAGAATCAAAATCCATGAAACCCCAATTAGGTTGAAGTTTCTCAAATTCCTCAACAGTGAACGAACATTTATTCGGCATATCTGTAGGAGGTAAGCGGGCGCAGTTCGGCGGAAGATAACGAAGAGGATTATCGATAAACTTCTGCACAAATTCGTTTGTAGAGAGAGCAAAGTACTCGGAATCATATTCTACGATTTTAGTCAAATCCGTCAAATCCTGCACAATTACTAACTCATTACGGTCATTCAAGGACACGGGACAGAATTTTCCGAAATCTGGTGACAACTTCTGAGGAATGTCACTTGTAATCGGGCTCGTTGCCTCTATTGTGCACGGTTTTCCTAAATAAACAATAAATTCACATATTGCATTAATTGTTTAATTATTTTAAAAGTTCTTTTGTGGGAAAATAATAAACCAAAGTCACACGAACATACCCCGTTGAATACTATGAGTATAATGTCGTATCTTTGATGCTATATCGATGCAGTGATCCCTGAGCTGCGTGAATACATCATTAGGACTCTTAGCCATATCAATATCAATAAGAACTTGAATTTCTTTGGAGAACCTGCAAAATGTTATTTAGGTTGATTTGAAAATATACCTTGTTTGAAATTATCAATATTATATTTACTTACCATCGATACACTGGATTTAATTTCTCCTTGTAACGTTTTACGGACTCCTGGATGAAGATGCGTGATTCGGCAGTGACACTTACGTAGCTGAATTACAAACAAAAAATGTGTATGCAACAATGCTTTGTGAAATTAATTTTAAAATATCAATTTACTCATGTGTTGGACCGGCATCCTTGATATTTCTCTGGTAAACATCTTCAGTGTGTAATTTACACTTGGCGACTACAACTGGGATTGAGCCTCTCTCAATTAAATCTTGAAGGTTGTCTGCGTCTAATGGATAGTCATCGAATACCACTCCATGGTGTTGTGCCCTGTATTATAGGAAACATGATTTGCATTTATAATTACATCACTAAATTATAGAAAATGAAAATCAAAAATTACTTTGGTTCCATAAGTGCGTAGTCTAAAGTGCGGTACAAGAGAAATTGTGGAACAGACATTCCCCTTTCAAGGTAGCAAAGTATCTCCTCGGCTAATACCATATTTTGGGCAGCATTAAATGGCTCATCTCCCTTTTTCTGTTCATTGGTTGCATAATTATTTTTAAGGGTTGTGTGTTTCAAGATGTTATTTATTAAATTGAATCCTGACACGTAAACCAAGCCCAAGTTTTCAGATATTTTGCGAGCAACTGTAAAGTTAAACTGTGAATTTTTACAATTTTCTTCTAGTAGACTTTAAGAATCCGTAATAGTAATTAATTCTTCATTACGTGTTGTTTTTCCTGACTTGGGAGTTCCAATTATTGCCACAAGGATAGGAAAAGCTGGAATGGGAGCCTCTTGTTTTATTATTTCCAAAACATTTTGTTGGAATAGTTTAGCGTTCTTCTCCCCAGCTGCAAAAACACGAAAATAAGAATCGAGACGTATCACATAATATAAAAATCAAATTGTAAAATAAAAATTACCTATAAAATAAATGTATCGTCTATGTAAAATAGGGATTTTGTTTACAGCAGGAATGTTCCATGAATTCAGACCTTTATTTCCTTTGGAAATCTTTTAATGAGGGAGATCACACGATTGAATCAAAAAATGAATTATTACCATACTAAATATGTACCTATGTTAAAGGAATGTATATTATATGTACCTCTACAGGACACCATCTTTTAAATTGACTCAACTCAAAATATCCTCCGTCAATCAGGGTGTTGGCTGCATTAAAATTTAGTCTTAATGTAGATTCGAGAATGCTCGACCTGTCATTTTAGAAAACATTTTGCATTGGCAATTTCCATATAATGAAGCGGAAACAACCCCATTTATCAACATATACTTCACCCCCTACTCATACCCCAACTTAATATTACAAAATACGTGCATTTATTATTAAGGAACCTGTATTTCAACAAAGAATTTAACTTCTCCTTTAGTTCAGCCAAAGAAGCAATCAAACTCAAATCCGTTTGAAAAGTTGTCCACTCAATTTTACCTTGATTAAACGATTTCTACAATTTCAAAAATTGTGCGAGCACTTATTGTTAGTCATGATTTCATTTTGCAAAAGGATGCATTAAAAATTAAGATGACACTCGTATTTACTTTCAAGTCAGTAATATCTTTCGAGTAAATATTGTGGTAATGTCGGAGAGCAGAAGTAATTTGTTTGCTAATTTTATCATTATAAGTCCACGTTTCATCAACCAATTCTTTAATTTCCTCTCTCCCTTCAGTCTGATATTCAAAAGTAGGGCGTTCTGGTTTCGTGCTACTGGGAGGACGCGAATCTGTTGTTACTTGCTTCTTTTTGGCAGGTCGAGGTCGTCTTTCTGTAATCACTGTAACTTTTCTCTTACCACTGGGATTATTCTCTTGATGCCAGCGATCAACTGAGTCAATCAGAAGACGATTTCTTATTGCCAGTGGATTTGACTAAAATTAAGAATTTTAAAAATTACCACTAAAACTTAAATGTAATTTAAACCAACATTTTAAATTATTTATCAATGCACCTCCATAACGAAAACGTGTTCAGGAATGAAATCCCGCTTGACAAGGTAGTCACCATCCGCTTTTGTATTGGGAAATCCCACAAGGATGAATCCAACGGATGTAAACGGTTTCTCTGTCCACAATGGAGCAATAAATTCATCCAGAACGAATTCTGGTAACTGTGTACCATTCTCAATAAATGCTTTTACATGAGCTTCCGTCTTTGATAATTGTTTCCATTTTCTTGATGTCAGAATCTCCGTTCGTTGAATGCTGGAAATGGGAATCGTAGCCACATTCGTATTTAGGGAGAGTCCTAGAGTTTTACTGGTCACATCATGCACACCTCCCGGACGATATTTATCCATCGCATTTTGGGGCCAATCCGACTCTCCGTAGTCCTCCCCCACCGCATATTTGTACCCCTCAAGTGGATTGTATTCGTAAAATATATCGTCACTGGAGCGAACCTTTGCAAGTGCAGCCTCCCTATTCAAATTAAAGTAACACATGAAAATAAATTCAAAACATATACTTATTTAATTTTAATGGCACTTTTAATTACGTTTCCGATGGGGGAACGATGATTCCAGTGACCTCGGGTCCAATATCAAAACCGAATCTAGCTTTCATCAGTTCGTGCAACCTTTGACGAAAATTAACATAGCACACATTATACTCCTTGGCCATTTCCAGTCCGATTTCAGCTTGACTGCACCCGGGCACCCCTGTTATGCATATTCGAGGGACAGCAGCGCCCCGATTTAAACTTTCCATGTATTCCAAGGGAAATTCGATGAATTTCAATTTGTATTCTTCAGTAGCGAAATAGTAAAGTCGATCTTTATATTTCGCGGCGATAGTAGGATATCCCTTTCTAAGTAGACCCTTTTCTACGAAAGTGACGGGACAGAAATCTTTAAAATCTCCAAAATATCTTAGCGATTCAGCGTTTTCAACGGCAGCCCGATAGAGATCCGGTTTGTATTCTAGCGAAGCCAGGTCGTCCTCGTCCTCCATGATTAAACCTTGGTTTTTCACTTCGCTTTCACTATCCGAGTCTTCTTCTTCATCGGACATTGCTTCCCTTTTAAATTGTTTCAACAGTTTCACAGTCTCTCCCCATCGTTTCATCGATTCTCGAGCGTCCACTTCGTCTTCGCCCAATTCCACCTTGGTGGCATTCCTTGCGTGTTCACAGAACCGTCCTTGAAGTTCGTCCAAAACAATCGAGACTTTCTCCACGACTGTGTTCTCATCGACAATTCCCATTTCCCAATAGCGAATTTCCTGTTCATGCAGCACGGGGATTACCATATTCCAGAATAATTCAAAGTTTCGAATTTCAAGCATGAATTTCCTTTTCCCAGACATTTGAGGCATCTGGTCACCCGGGGGTGCCAATAAATGACACGGATCTTCCGGCATGGCCCCTTCGGGGCAAACCGCAGTCATATCCACCAGTGACAGCAAACCACTTGGGGTTTTATCCAAATCATTGATATCCTCCCCTGCAATCTCCTTGAAACGTGCATCTTCAGCAGCTACTTTGCTCAATCTTGCCCTTTGGGAATTCAAATCTGCAAAAGCATCCTCTGGGATTACCTCCATTTCTTCCGGCTTTGATTCGGCACTGGATACTTCTTCACATTGTGCATTTGAAGCTTCTATAGCATAGGAAATCATTTCAAAGTTGATCTGTTTTGACTTTTTACCGGCGCTTTTCGCCGATCTCGCCTTACTGCTGCATGAATCTCGAGCACTTTTTTCAGAGTCCTCAGCTTCTTCTTCTTCAGTTATACTTTTCGATTCTTCTGCTTCATTGGCGGCCGTTGACATCTGGGATTGGTCGGACACGAAAAGTTCTGTGGATGTGGGGTGAGATCCGGCAATTGAAACTTGTCTGTTGGCGTCGCGGGCGATCTGGAGCATATCCGATGCACTGTCGTTGGCATCTTCACCCAAACGAGAGCCTCCAGTATCTTCCTCGTCATCATTGTCATCATCATCATATATTTCGGAAATATAACTTGGATAGGACGACCTTGAAGATTCGTTGTGCACAGAACCCACGATGAACTCTCCAGGTATTTCCCCCGTTAATCCTGCCCCTTCACCTGCGTCGCCCTCCCCTTATGGGATTTAAAATATTTTCACACAGAGGTAATTAAATACTTTAATGTTGATATTATTGTAATATAAGTGACAATTCAAATTACTTGTAAATCCAGTCATTGTCAGTTTAGGATGCAGTTTTCGGTAAATATTTTTTAGTCGGGTTAAGATGTTTGCATAATTAGGACTGTAGTCAATCAAGACAATCACTTGATCAGGGGATACATCATGTGTACGTAAAATTAGTCGCCACGTTTCGATTTCTGGAATGAGATTGTCCACTACCCATCCACCAGTTCTACAAGGCAGTACCAAATACCATTATAATTTTGCTTTGTGCATGTGCAGGGATCTAAAGTTAAAGTAGATTATTTTACAGTGGTCCTTGAGGTTGTTTTTTCCGATATCGGGATTCCGCTTCTAAAATTGCTCTTCTTAAGATTTCCGTGTATATTTCAGACTCATTGGAGTTTTCCTCGAGAGATTTCATGCGCCTTTTAATGATATCTTCAACAAGTGGATGCTTTTCGTTGATTGAGTCTGGTTTCGGCACAGATTCGACCAACTCAAAAGGAATTGTTGGGAATCGGAGCATAATTGACTCTAAATTGATCGAAAATAAGGAAGAAATTAAATACAATTTTTAAAAAGCTTAGTATTCAACCTCACAATTAAGAAACAATGAAAAAGGAACTAGGATTTGGAATTAATTCACCTTCGAGTTCATCGTCAGCGTCTAAAACCGATGATAGATTCGGTGTTAATTCTTCCAACGCAGATTCATCGATGACGATTACTTTTTTCTTCTTTATTGTTGCGCATTTGAGCTTTCTCCTTTCATTTGGTGCTACTATGGTGAGGAAGCCATCGTCAGTCGGCTCTTTCTCTGACTTTTTCTCGTCCTCGTCGCTCTCATCGTTACTAGATTCCTCTTCCTCATCTCCAAAAAACTCTTCTATAAAAGACTCGACACTTGGTGATTCCTCCAAATTTCCGTCAGAATCCTCCTCCTCCTCCTCTTCCCCATCTTCCCCTTTTCTCCTCCGCCGACGTTTTTTTGTCGATTTATAATACAGCTTTCCTTGTCTGAACAGATCCCAGGCAATCTCCAGTCGCTGTTGGTGTGTCCATTTATTTTTCCCAACTCTAATTTCTTCGATGAATGCTTCCCAAGAGAAACCTTTTCGAAATCGATGATCTTCTTGGCAAGTACCACTTCCCATGTACACCGGATCCTGTAACTTGTGCAGAAAACTCTCTTCCAGCCACTTTCGACTCTCAAGCCAATGCTTCTCCCGATCTTCTTCAAGTTCAAATGCAATTTCATTTTGAACAACCCCTCGCAAATATTTCTAAACCAAAAATATCCCAATGTACTAAAATTTAACATTAACATTTAAATTATTGAATAAAAAAAGTTTTGAATATTTAGTTTTTCTCACATCGATCCATTCGTGCATCTCGATCCTCCGTTTCCTTTCACCTCTCTTCCAAAAAGCTTTGTTTTCTTTTTCAACGACTCGGATCGCATCGAACGTTATCTGAATTCTGTGTCGCATCAAATAATCGAACTTCACTTGATCATATCGTTTCTCATGTTCCTTTTTCATATCAATTATCTCTGCCTGGCACAAGGAAGCGATTTGGTGGGAAATCAATGTTTTCCCCGAGAGAGGATGTCCGATGACAAAAAATTTAATTGGACTCGTCGGCATTGGTGGCAACAGAAACGGTCGAGGATTATTCACGAATTGTTCGACTGCTTCCTGACTCGATAGAAAATAAGCTTTATTCAAGAAACTCACTCCGAACTCGGGGCGCCCTGCAATCGACTTGCCAAGTTTTAGCGCAACCGGACACAGATTCTTCCATTCAGATATTCTCCACCTGCATTATGTAATAAACCAAATAAACGTCAAGTAATTACTCAAAAATATATTATTTGTGTAATTCATATTCCCGCCTACCGGAACCTTGGATCAATCGTTCCCCGAACTGAAATAGATTTGTAAGCAGTTTCCCAGTTTATTTCCAGGGTACTCTCATCAGGTTCGCACTCTACATCACCGTAGTAGTCATAATCGATCTTATAATCATCTAAATGATGCTTCAACGGTCGTAAAATTTGAGAAGGGACAACTACGGGTGCAATTCCATAGATTTCCAAATAGTCGCAAATATTCTTTACAACAAATAAAATTAAATAAAAATTCCTCTCCCATTTGTCGCATGAACAATTTTTATGTCGGATTACCTTAAAAACCACAGTTGGCGACCAGTAAGCGTTTACTTCCAGAGTTTTCCGTTTGTCTAGTCCGTCGACGAATTCTTGAATGTATCCTGCAGCCTCACGATACTTTCCAAATTCATCGTTTACCAAAATTGAATTATCTTCTGGACGAGACACCAAGCGTTCGTACACTTGTTCAGTTATCGGTGGAAAGTCCGTACTACCATCAAGTACCTCCGGTTCATAAAGCGGGAACTTACGAACAAATTGATTTCATTATCGTTTTGCAAGTAATTAATTATGAAAATCTTGCATTTTAAGTAAAACTTTATCAACTAACATCTTCACCATATTTATGAGATGTATTTCGTCTGCTCTGGGATTTTGATTCAGCAGAGCTGCTACCACCGGGTGAAATTAGTTCAACCTCAGGTGTGCTTTGTCGTAGAATCTCTAGAGAAATTCTCTTTTCGTAGTGGGCTTGTACGTACAATTCATTTGTGTCTGAATCCATCATTTGCCCGACACGTCTTCTATACAAATCCAAATCTTGCATCTAATAGTCAGAAATGTGTATTCAAAAAATACATTTTAGAAATCATTATTGTTTCAAAAATTTAATAAATAATTAGCAAATAAATGTTTCGTACGTATAAGACTATCGCAAAGTCAGGTGTAAGTACAAAATTTTGAAGCATTTCCATTTGTTCTGAAATTGGAATCTGTTCTGATGATAGTAATGGGAAATCATCTATAATGTAGCCTCTAAAACATTGACATAGTGTTAATTTGTTCCTTTTTAGTTTACATCTCACAATACACAATTTCTCTCATTACCGGTGTAGTACATCCATTTCCTTAATTCTTCTATCGAACAATTTCATTAACATATTGTCATCAATCGTGTCTCCACTCTCTAGAATTTCTTTTATGTCCATACCAAATTGTGCATCGCGGGAAAGATAAAATTCGATTACTGAGGTAGCTGTAAACATAGAAAATAAATTGCAATCACAATTTCCTAACAATCTACAGAATATCTGTTATGTAATACTTACCACTGATGTAGACTGTATTCAATTTTTTAGCTAATCGCATGGCAGCAGTTGTTCTTCCTATTCCGGGTTTTCCAAAAATAATATAACATGGTGGCCTTCTTGTTAAACAAGCTAAATCTGTCTGCCTGTCATCAAAATGATTGACTTCCGGTTCGTAATTCGTGTACAAGTAGCTCCTCAAGTCCCGCTCTAGGAAAATCTTGTAAATAGCTTCAACCACATTCCGGGCTACTGGAGCAAACTCGACCTTTCTGAAAAAGTCCTTATTCTCCAACAATTTCTCATACTCATCGTACATATAATAATCCGGACGAGGCATCGAAGACGCTGTATCCCACTTATTGCTATCCTCCCTCCCCCGCTGCAAAATTAAATGATTTCAGGATATTACTAATAAATATTTACAATATGCGCTTAAATACATATTAATATTATTAAACTTACCACCAAAGGTTCTTCACCCTCACCCTCATCCTCACCCTCTGCCTGAATCGAATCGCTAGGCTGGTCAGAGTAACCTTGATTCGCATCGATTTCCTCGTCGTCCCTACGGTCATCCTCAGGTGCTACTGTACTCTCCATTGTATGGTTTCCAAAATCACGTTCTCGTAATTAGATAATGACCATGAAAATTCATGTGTTCGCTGAATGCATATTATTATACTGGATTCAACATAAGACTCCAAAACTACTCAATTTTTCTCGTAGGAGACACATGCAAAGCCATAGCAACTTTACCATATAAATCATTACAAATCATGTAAAAGTTGGAAGTTGGAATGTCTATAAATGAAAAGTCTTAAATTATTATAATATTATGTTTGAGTATTAGAAAAATTTTGCAATTAAATAACATCAACACCATGATTTGTGAATGTTCATATTCTATTTTATGGTACCTTGATAAAGGTTCAA
>JABASC010000267.1:0-49347 GCA_019776185.1 Plutomurus gul
TTAAGCGAACTTTTAGTCCTGGTAGCTAACAAAGTAGCAATTTAGTGAGAGACTTTGTGCTAGCCAGTACTTTTGAATCGACTAACTTAACACTGTGTACCACTTCCTTACTCCAACTACGGCGATGCGGCGACATTTCCCCGCTGCCTAAGTCCAACCGATTTTTCCTACTTTGCACTATATAAATGTAATGCTGTAATATAAGTATTATCTTTCCTTCAAGGAATGATTACTAATGCAGGCATTAAATTGATTTTAAGAGAGAGATAATTCAGCTTATTGCTTAAAGACTAATATTACATCCGATATTTGCAATTAAGGGCAGGCACGGGGTCAGCAAACGTCACTGAGCTCAAATTTCTTAGCTAACATATTTGTCAATGTTCATACCAAATTTCAAATTTTTTCATGCGCTGTATCACAATGAACTATTAATACACAGTTCCACTATACAATCCCTTCCTTTAGTTCTTACATTATTATTGTGACGAATATTGCGCAAATGGTAACCGACCTGGCAAAAAAAGCAAGATATTCATACTCGTTACTTTATAATTGAACTAAATTTTGCAATTTTATCCATGTAGATGTAGATTTCTTAGTTGAAGAGCGGTTGAGGATTCCATTATCTCCTCCGTTCTATTCTGCGTTAGCCCGACTTAGCGTAAGTGCATGATTGTTCAATGTAGGCTACACACATAAGTGTGAACTTATCGATTCACATCTTAATGCTTAAGATAGGACAGATACGTTTTACATAGATGAATGTGGAATCATTTGATTTTACCATTTATAAAATTAGTTGCTGATGTAGTTATGACGCATCATGTAACTATCGGCGGTAGTTAAATTGCCTGGCCTGATGTGAGTCATTGTACTTACATATGAATTAAATTCCTATGGAAGTTTGATGTCGTTTGTACTATACTAAATACAATCAATGACTTTAAAATTGTAATTCATCTACAGTTCATTTTACTTAGAATATATACATACTAAATATGTTTAAATTGTGGATTGCGTTCTTTTCTGCCTGACTAATAATAATATTTATTCTTAATTACTCATTGTTACAGAACTCTTAGAGTTGTTACATTGGAACTATTATATAGTTTAACAGAATGCAGTATCAACGGCACTAATGGATGCAATGACAGCAGATACATCATATTTCTTTGCTTCTGTATCGATTAGGGCTTCACAAATTTATACTTTTTAATTTATCGTTAAAAATGTGGTTCTCATAACAGTTAATTATATCATGATGGAGTTCAGCTCATAGTTTGGATTGCTATCTGATTTTTCCATAATAAAGATTGGTCTACCTACTCTTCGTATTATATTGTCTATAGTTTTTATCTCTCTATTGTTTGCTGTGCCCAATTTTAGGACTATGTATGACCATGTAAATAGTCAATTCTTGGAAGGATAAAGGCATTACCAATAGTAGTTCATTTGTATCATGGGTGTCAATGGATATAGAGATTTAATGATATCACAAGATTTGCCTGAAATGTCATTGATGTGTTATTTCCATGTCATGGCTGCGTATATTTTGATACCTAATATTTTAATTACATCAGTACCTACTTACAATATCGAATTGAATAATGCCAATTTCCTTAATAATAGGGGGATCACTTAAAATTGAAATGTGAAATGAGTAAAATAAATTCTTATGAATTTTTTTCTAATTATTACAGAGATTTCTATTCCTGTGGAGGCTGTGGTGACAAAGAAATTGGAGATGCCTTGTGCAATCACGCCAGGTCGACGTGATGACTCCGTTTATATGGTGCTTTGGTTCAGAGGAGAAGAGAGTATACCAATCTACAGGTAATAAATTTCGTTAGCACCTAATCCTATTACACGGACTAAATGATTTCTCTTGTGTGTGAATTACAATGCTCCAATGTTCAAGACTAAGTGTCGAGTCAAATGAAATATAATGCACTCTGTCAGTATAGATTCGTATTTCCAGAATATAATGCCTATAGGAAAATGCATAGATAGTCATATAAGAAGAATATATCTTGTCGATTTCTTTTCCCGTTAAAAGGTATTAAGAAAATGAATATATTTTTAAAGAATTTTCTGTGCACTACTCTTACGTACATAAAATTCTATTCTATGTATATACCTTCTATTCTATACTTCCTAACACTAGAGTAATATGGTGTTAAGTTCCTGGTTTGTTTCCGGCAGCATAGTTTGTACTACTTACTATAGGCAGACTTGAGGTACATATAGTAAAATGCTTTGTCTGGGAGCATAAGGCAACTTGTCAGTCAGTCCTGATGAATTTCTTCTTATAGCAGTCACTTTCAAATGCATTACGTAACTCAATAAAGAGATGGTCTTTCTCTTTCTTTCTCACCCTATTTCAAAGACAAGCTTCGTTTTCAGATGCATTCCTTCCCTGCTACTACAATGCTAACTGACTCTCAATCCAGCTCTACTCAAGTCCAATCCCCTCCGTGTGGCATTATCGTTTCCAGCCGAGAAAGATATTTCAATGCATTGTGAAGCAATAGACAGACAACTGCCGCTATACCTACCAGTGCACTATACACAATTTTGTAATAAAGCCTACAATATATCTCCGCTTTCTCCTTATATCTGATATGGGAATACAGATAATTTACTATGACTGAGTGAGTGACTGAGTATCCTTTCCATCGGAAGACCCTCCCTTTATCAAACCTGGTTGCTGACAAATAGCAGGAGGTTGCAACAAATATCTATTTATACCTCAATCTGTTACCTTCGGGCCATTTAATCATGCCAATACTTTTCAAAGCACAACAACTATATAACTTTGAATAATTCTCTTGACAAAAATATCCACACTATCATATTCACTAATTTGGTGTGGATTTTGTCACTAATCATTGCATTTATTTATTAAAAGGATGAATTACATAAATGTAAAGTTCACACTATTCTATCCGACTTTAGAATCGAATAGAATAGATTCTGGTGGACGAGACAAATAACACTGCGTTCATCAGAATAAAGGGGAGCATTTACGTAACAAGGTGTGCAGCAAAGAAAATAAGTACTAGTTTTGTTCTCGCTCTGTGGGCTCTGATGAGACTAATGAGGATTGCACAAATTTAAGCTCTAGCTTGTTCAGGGAACTATGTATTTATGCTTCCAAATTAATAGAAACTACTGCAGCCTTTAGTAACATGTAGAATAGCGAGTGAAATAGAAACTACTACTACGGAATGGAAAGTCTTGTGAATGAGTTTGTGCGGATTGCTTATCAAACTTACAAATAGCCCCTTAAGCGTGTACTTCTGGAAAGGTATTATATATTCGCAGTTTTATAGCTTTTCTCAGCATGCACATTACAGTAATACAACATATTGTGCAGCATACTAGAAGGTGTATATCGTTGTATGCAGGGCGATGTTGTTCCTGGGAACTGATTGAGAGTGATAGCGTCGTGTAGACAGTGCTTTCCCGAATTCTGCTCCTTTTAATACACATGGTTGTACATCATTCAGGATTGATAGTGTCTCAGACTGTGACGATACAGGGGCTTAACTCTGAAGGAGATATATGCACCTTGACTTGAGCAGACACTAGAAACTGTGTCTGCATGCAGATCGGATCAACTTGCACTTGTGAGAATGAGTGTCCTCCTTTCCTCCTCTTCCTCTTGACAACTTTCTATGCAAACAGAGACTATCACTCCCACAAAGCAGCCTTAGTGTTGCAAATTCCAACTTCCTCACTCTCTGTTTACTAGTAGTATGTATATATGTATATGTATTGCCACTAGATTTTCTCTCTCCATAAAGTTATTTACAGAGTTATTCGTAGCCAATTAATTCAGTACATGTGTTTGCCACTAATGATTATGTTTGCACATACACTTTATGTTGCTATACGCACTGCTCTACATTGTACAAACAAGAGAACTAACCCTGATAACTTTCATAGTGATTGGATTGCAAAGTCTTTGATTTTTACAGGAACACAGGAAAATTGTTAAATACCGCACTAATGCTTGTACTAAAACTGGTGCCCTTTTTATTATAGTATAGGGACAGAAGCTATACATATATGTATTGTTATATAAAACGAGTGATGGTACTTCCTTATATATTATAACACATCCTACAGGAACAGGAAAGCATTGGGGTCGATACGATGGCAATATTTTCTTATTTCTCGGCGAAGAGGATGCTTCTGTTGTTATTCGTTGCCTTTGAGCACTTCCTCCGCTATTCCCGGTGTTCCTTCCACTTCCCATAACTTATACATGCCCCGTAGTATTTCATGGAAGCTTACAGTTTTCCCGGGTTTTACACGCAATTTTTTGCTGCAAAAATTGATGGTCAACGTCAATGACATTTCTCACACACTCACAATATACATTTCTCACCATTTACCAAAGGTGCGTTTCATTCATTGCCTCTACTATCTCTCTCACTCTCTCTCCATGCGTTCCTTTCTCCGAGCTTTCTCCACGCCTGATGTTGACTCAGCGTCCTGCGGTCTTGTCACCTCTCCAGAGCCACTTCATTCATTTCAATTCACTTTTTCGACATTCCCAGTCAAATCTCTTCAGAAGAGCCTTTTGTAGCGAGCTGAGGCTCTGTTGGGATTGTGCAAGTTCTTACAGTAAAATCCATATGGATGCATAAGGTTCATTTAATTCCAGCGAAGCCCTTGTGCTAACGGCGAGTGTAAGTTTTCAGTGCCCACGTTCTATTAGCTTGAAAACAAAGATATTTACGAAGAGTGTGCTATTATCCTATCCTTTGTACTTACATTACATTAGGTTTTACATTGCGGCTGGCTCTCTCTCTCTCTCTCTCTCTCTCCGAGTCTGCTCTGTCTACTTACAACGTTAGTGTTCATTCTTGTCTTGTCTCGTTTTGTGCTGGAGGCATGGTCGGAAGTCTTACAGGGACATGAGCTGGTTCACTGCATCCTTTAATGCGTCTACTTATGAGATAATGGATAGCTCTGTGTGCTCTTCTTTGGTGCTCTGTTGTGTTGTGTGGCTCTGTGTACTGTGCTTTGCTGCTGGTGATTGTGAATGGTATTGTGCAGATGTTGTGGTCTTGGTTTTCTTTGTCTTAAGCAGTGTACATTATGTACAAGGAAATGTATTAGAGATCTTCTATTATGTGCACGGATACACTCTACCCGTCTAGACTACGCACGCATACAAATATGCCCTTCCTACATGGTAAATATGTATAGGCAGGAAGGCTTGCTCTCTCCTGCACAAGAACTTTCATGACTTGCCTGCCCACCACCACGTTTTCCCGGGCTATAAATAACTTTGCTAGTCAGTCGCGTCTTTAAGAGTCAAATCATCAGTAAAACCAACGCAGCACAGGAGAATACAAGACGCTGTTCAAATGCTTAAGAGTTATATGATCAACTTATTGGAAAACCTGAACAATATTATTTGAGGCGGTCCGTCGCTAGTTCTCTTTATAGCCGGGACTTGAGTTGTGTACGCGGAGAAAGCAAAACCATAATACACGAACCATGAAGAGCACAGAACATTACGGGAGTACATAAGGCTGATTGAAGCTTTCATCGAAATTGGCTGACAAAGGATACATATATTCAGGTTACTTAGCCAGCACACTAGTATTTCTTCGATGTAGTAACAAATAGACTTTCCTTTCTTTCCTTTTGTTGAAAACAAGAATTCTACTAGTAAGAAGAGGCACGAGGAACATGCATTCGGCTTACAGGAGGACAAAATTCTTCATTGCGTGCCTTGTAGGTAGAAATTATCTGGAATGGAAAGGCAGCTAGTTTTCTTTTGATCATATAGCGGGCTGAGTGCAGTTCGACTCTAAACTAACTACCCAAGTTACCACTAGTAGCTATGATGTTTGTATGTCTTACGAACGACCGTACACCACAAATTACAATCCACTTACAACTGGTAAGACTCACATTTTACCACCGCTGTTTTGCTGTTTGTTTGCTTCGTAAATAATGGCTGAGACAAACATTAATATGCACTTGCCGGTCATAAATTCGCGTTCAAGTGCAAAGTAATTTTTACAAGGAAAAGGCGAATCAAATGATTGTTTTGAAGGACTTCTTAAAACTTCCAGGTTGATTTTCTGGGCTTACATCTACATACCGTGAAAAACTTATTGTACTGGTGTTTTATTTCGAAGTTAGTTAAAACACTGCTTGGTCGAGTGTGGTATAATAGGATGAAAATTAAAGACTCGTAAATACTTAATTTTTACTGATATTATCGGATAAATATATGTCGCGCTTGTCAATGGTTAATGGGCGGTTAGCCATTCTGAAAGACTTGGAAAACTTATTTTACTTATGACTTTTTGCTCGGAATTGCCTTGTTTTGACATGGCACTGCTATATTTCTTATTGAGCTTAAACAAGTCAAATGGTCCTGTTGACGCGGTTCTTTTCGTTTGTAACTGTAAATTGGCTGGAAGGCGTTTCAGTGTAAATTTTCTATTCAAGTCCAGTTGAACTTTACAATTTAAAAAAAATCACAATTTTAGAAGCTGGGGAAATGTTGGATAAAATACACCTAGCATTGTTTTACAAACAAATTTGATGCTTCTGACAGAAAGAAAGCAGCGGCATCTGTCGAATCCATTGTGTGCACATTTAATCAAGAAGATACATATGTCATAGTATTCAGTATTTATTTAGTGAGCAAGGAAAAGCAATGGACACCTTCTGCTTCCTCCTAAAGTAATCGTGCAGCAAGTAATAACAGCCATAAAAATACGAAAGTTCGCATGGGCGCAGTGTTCGAATAATAAGTGGGTATAGTATAACAAAACAATAGGTACTTGCAAAGTATTTTTAGCTAAATCAATACGTAGAAACCATAGTGTTTGATGATTCTGTTTATTTTTATGTGTACTTCAAGTGACCTAGGAAGATTTAGGCACATGGTGCAAACTGCAAACACACGTAGGGGTGAGTGTTGTCGGTTCGAAATCGTGAATATTTCCAGTAATCCTTGCTACTTTTACGCGCAATTTTTAATTTAAGCTCACATTGTCAACATGCAATGTGTAAAGAAATATTTTTAATATCCGTGTGACGTCTAGTTTTTTTTAAATTAAAAAGTGATTTGGAGTCCAAAATCACTCCAAAAAAGTAAATTTTCATTGGCCTACAAAATATTTATTTTGGCCCGTTCCTGCAACCTGGCCTGGGGAGGTAAGAATTTTTTGATATTATACTACAGGCACAGGCATTAAAGATTAGATGTTTGATATTAATTGAAATGTAGGTGTACCTATCCTGGGGAAGTTGAATCAAATATAAAATGTCATTGTGCTGTCGGTAAGGGAAAAAAAGCATGCTGTCGGAAGCAGTAAATAGTTAATAATTAGTAAATTAGTAAACTATATTAATTAGAGATGGGTCACTTCCACGAAAATCCCCGCGTTGAGTAAATATCGCTGCAGATGAAGTTTTAAATGGAAGGAGCATTGTAAATTTGCAAAAAAGACAGACGTATTCTAAATTCTTCAGTTCATCGATTTATGGCGATATTAACATCACCATCTTTCCGACAGCCTCCGACTGTCGGTTACATGTCACATTGCTCATATAGAGTATCCAATGAAGAACATGAAGCTGATTTGGAAAAGTAGGGGTCATTAGGGTCACGGGTCATTTCCAAACCGACACCACTGGTGCTGTCGGTTCGGAAGAAAAAGTGCTTTTAAATAAAATGTTGTCACTACCCCATTTTATCATTAATAATATCAAATTAATTGAGTCTGTGCCTAAGAACCTGATGAATACAATATACAAAATAAAACAACATAAAATCTTTTAGATTAAATATGAAACTTATTTAAACTTCCGGACCGACAGCACTCTCCCACTGGGCGCAAACATATATCGTTAGGTTCACAAATCCACAAATACGACCCGATATATATTTAAAGTCCAGTGCGTATGCTACTATTTGTTCTCCTGACAGAAGCAGTATAATAATTATACAGGAAAGCGAGAACTGCTTTCAGTTCTCTATTGTATTGTGCTCTTAGGACTGGGTTGGCTACGACGGTAAAAGTTATAGTGATTAGGTATTGTATTCGGACTGCAGTTGGTGAAAATAAGATAATGATATTGCATTAGAAGTAGTAGTTCCCACTGCCACAGCATTGCTTTATGAATTAGTGATGAAAATGAGTTCATGGGAGTTGAAGGAGGTATCCTTAACTCCTTGGGAAGTTTCGTGCTAATTTAATTTATAGCTGGCCATGGCCATGTAATTACCATGTTCGTAGACCTTCCTCTTCACATAAATTTGCGGCTATGCTGATGCTCTACTTGAGAGGATGCTGTACAGGAGAAAAGGAGAAACAGAGGCATTATTACAGGATTGAGTAAACCCAAGTCTGGCCAAAGTAATCTTAAGTGTTGTAATGCTGACTAATAGTAAGCACGTACCTATATTAAACATAGTACCTATACGTATTTGTAGGCTATAAAGATTATATAATATGTATATGTAAATACTTAAGAAAAGAACAATGCTTGAGAGAGTCATTCCTATTTTGTACTCTCGTAATGAATGAATACTTACCTACTGTATGACATGTAACTGTACAAGAGAGGAGACCAAAGCTTTTGGCCAGACTTGTGAATGAGAGAGAGAGAGAGAAGAGAACCAAATGAATTTTCATTCTTGTTGTTAGTCGTTCTCAGCAGTCGCCCACTATACCGTACTATACGTCTGTACATATGACGCAATTTCTATTACATGGCTGAGTAATAGTAGTTACTTCTCTCGACTTCTCTCTCTCTCTCTGCTTTGGCTCTCTGTTTTGCTGAAATACCCGCTAGCTTGACTTTCTTAGCCATTATACGGGCACGGGGTTTAATATAAAAAGGGAAAATGCGAGTGTGATGGGAAATCAACCAGGGCGTGGTTTGCTTGCTTTTTATTACCTACATGTTCGCCTGGCTTTTGCCTCTATTCAGAATTGCATTACCTACATTTTATACAAATGTACATGTTATATACGAACAGAGAATGAGTCAGGTAAGCACAGAAGGTTATTGTAGCTGTACTACGTTATTACGTAAGACTGAAATGCCCATTGTAACGGGAAGATTGCTGGGCTAGGACACATTACGTGAGTGTGCACACTAAGGGTCTGAAGTAATAAGTCTCGTGGCTTGTCTTTGTTTCGTTGATGTGGATGAAATGTCGAATATTTCACTATTAACTAGGCACTATGTATAAAAGTATCTGCGGGCGCGTGTACTATGCAAGAAATATTAGTAAATTTTGGTTATATTGGTAATACTAGTATAACCGGTGCAAAGGCAAAGAGGGCTAAATCCGCATTATTTAGCTAAAATTGGCCCTGTGGTATGGATGTTATTTTTCTTATTGCAAAAGTTTTACAACCTCTTCACTTGCGCACATAATTCTTGTATTTGTTTCTGTAGAGTATCACTATTATTATTATTACTATCATGTCTTTGTATGTACATGAGTATTTTTGCTGAAATTGTTTTTTTAATACTGCATGCAACCGATATCAACAATGTATACAATTCAATTTATTTACGATGAGTTATAGTGAAAGGTTACATTATATTATTAGGTGGAGAGATAGATGATCTACCTTAGATCACACTCTTATGGCTAAATAATTTGCTACATGTTATGTTGTATATGGGATATATACAACTTCCTATGTGTATTGAATCTCTTGTATGTACATTTTAAATGAATGTACTTATTGTTAGTATAGGAAGTATTTAGGTTTGTGGTGTTATGTTATAGTCTACTGTTTAATACGTAGCACGCAGTGGGGGAAAGTACTAAAATGGTAGATGTGTGTGGAAATTGCGTAAGAAACCAAAAGTGAGTATCCACAAAAGTTTGAGCCACCCACATAGTTGTGTAACCTAGTTGAGTGGTAGAGCGCAAAGAAGTAAGGTAGAAAAATTCTTTTACAGCACTGAAGTAGATTGTCTTGTTCGCCATGGTTGAGATGTGTGAAATTAATCTTTCATTGGTGAAATTTTCGGGTTAGGTTTTCCCTCAGTTCTTCATACCAGTACAAGCCATATGTATTATGTGTTAGGCAGGGTATTTTGAATGGCAACATTTACGCGTTGTAGGTACTCTGGCCACAACGACCTTCTCTCATGCATTCAAATAGTGAAAAATTTCCTGGTGCATAATAGGACCGCAATCGTTGCAGACACAATTTCCACTACTGTACAGGACATATATATTAATGAGTAACTTAATGATGACTTTCTGTATCGTTACACCTTGTAACAATAAGTTGTCTGTGTTGCTCACAACGCATAAGAGACAGAATGAGTGAGATCAGGGAAAACGTGCACGTGTTCGTCATAGGCTCTGTCACTTCATTAATAGTTAAACTACCCATCCAGTTGGACACAAGAAAGTGTGTACGCACGTGGCTTACAATCACGTACAAATATCGAACCTATCGTAATGCTGTGTATTATGTGTCGTCCGCAGAGCTGCAATCGTTTCTTCAGAGCTCTCGTAACATAATATTCTATGTGAGTTGCTTCCATAGTTTTCCCGCGTACGTATAAGTGTGCATTATATACGAAAGTAAGCGTAGAAGGTTGCGGCGGAAAAGAAATCGACAAGAAAAGTTGTTCGCAGCGTTGGTTTTAACTTGTCTCTCAATTTCAAGTGAAAGTAATCTTGGCTGTTTGTTAAGCGAATATGTCGGGAGATATCAGATATCTGCGTTTCTATTCTTGTTATAACGTGCAGATGTGGCAGTGTAGAACCTCTATCGAAGATATATGTATGTATGTATGCTAGCATTTCCTTTCCACAACTATGTTTATATCATAAGAAGAAATTAAGCCACGGCGGACTCACATTCAGATGACAGACAAACTAAACCAGAGCAGCAAACTAAATATTTAGAGACATACAAATTCTATATTAATTATCTTCACATTAATTTAAGCATTTTCAATCCACATTTTAAAATTTCATTTTCATTGTTAATTATCTTTATCAATTACAGTCTTGACGTGCGGGGAAAGCCATTTAATGCTGCGAAGCATTGGAGTGCGGAAAATCCATTTGGGAAACGAGCACACTTTCGAACCGTGGTAAGAAATTAAGTTAGAATTATATGTTTTTGTTGCATTTCTGATTATGTAAATTGATAATGCAGTGAAGGCATATTTTGAAGAAATAAATAAGAGCAATTAGAGGTGCATTGAAAATGATTCATTTAATCAATTGTATTGTTACAAATACAAATGAATATTTTCGTAATAGAGTGCTATTCAAAAGTATACATAGCGTACCTTGGCTACATATATTGAACATTTTTGCCCGTATGCATCCCAATGGTGGAGACAGTTAAGTACAACAGTATATCAATTTCTATTTACTATTTATACTTCCTATTAAGAGGGAAATTCAAGGATTCAGTGACCAGATATGCATTGCTGAAATGGAGTGAAGTGGCATAACGGTTCAGTGAACAAAGAAGAATTGTCTGGTTCCATAGTTCCATAATTATGGAACTATTATTGAAATATTTCTAATATGTAATTATGCCGTACCCATAATTTTTGAACGTACGAGTATTTGTGTTTTTGATTACTTGTGTTCTATTCCATTCAAGACAAAACGTACATATCATAAATACATATTGGTACATTAATTCAGCATTTAAACAAATGCAGTTCCCGCATCAAATAAAATATGTATCGCAAAAACTTTGCCTTAGATATTATGCAGCTGTGCTGTTCTTTATACTTTTGAGTCGCACTCTAAAATGTCTTGTTTCTCGTCCAAACAACTCCACCGTATACTTGTATTTGCACTTTGTATCTAGAGTTAAAATAAAGATATGTTAATTTTTTAATACAGTCGGACCCCGCACGATTAGTTGTAGAAGATGCGAAAACATCAGACCAGGTGAGTACCTTGTCTAATATGTTAAAAAAATTGAAAAGGGTTACACAGAAATTGAAAATGGTTAAAAATCTTTTTTTTTCAGGGAATATTCCGTTGTAGGGTTGATTTTAGAAACTCGCCCAGCCGTGAGACGAGGTTGAACGTGTCAGTAATAGGTTAGTGATTTAACTTTATTCGTTTGCTTACCTATGTAGTGTAGATATGTTAAAATCAACCAAGCAAATATTTTGACACGAAATGATATATTTTAAAACAAAAAATCATGAAGCTTCTAAACCCATTTATAAATTTCAAAATACGATCGACTATGTGGCGACTATAGCGTGGGAGAGTGCAAAAATACAATTTACTATAGTAGGATTAACACTACCACCAGACCAATAAAGACCCACCTGTAGTGACACCTTTACAGTGATAACAGATTCTACTGTTACCATTACCCATTGATTCTTCGAGCTGAGAATAAAAAGCTTAGCACATTTGACAAGGGAAAGTGATAGAGTTCACATACAAGAAAAATTCACTAAACGAGATAGATCTTCTTTATTACCAAACTGGGGCATTCAGTATCTTGGTGCTCTGACAATGAGATCTCCTCAGATAGACAACAAAGGGGACGGAGAAGACCTACTTAAAGAACATTGGGAATCGATGTTTGGCCAGCCAACAGTTCCCGTTAGTCATAATGTGCAATGAATTTAATTCAAGAAGCACAATAAAAACGTACTTGCTTACAATCGGCCGATAACTGGGCGACCACAGCACTTGCCTGAAGATTCCTCCATCCAATCACTATGTATACATATACACATATACATATATATACACATATACACATACATGCACATGGTTACAGCTATAACGAATCATTTTCTCATACTTTTTTCTACTCCAGTCAGCACCAGGATGCATTTCTTGCTTTTACTCATTTCATCGAACATAATAATGTACTGCTCTATGTAAGACAGTGAAAATCACAAGATACTTTCAACAATGTCGTTTTCGCTCCTTCTAAACACAAGTAACTCGAGCAGGTAGCTGAAGTGTGCTTTTATCGTAGGAATCTAAGAGCGTACTGTTGTTTTGAGCCACATAAGTGATTAAAACGGCGAAAAACTGTACACATCTTAGGTTTATAGTTATATAGTATATATATTATATACCTATATACGTGATAGCGTTAAAAGGGCCAGATGTTACTTTTCGTATTTTTTGCTCGACTCTATTTTGTTGTGTAACCGTTTTCTTTTACTCAGGGACACAACAGTGAAAGCAAGAGCGGCCTTTACTTGACTCGTCAGCTCTTTAATAAGAATTATTACCCATCAGACTGCTTCCCATATTGTGCAACACCATTAGTAAGTTAGGTAGAACTTAAGAACATAAGTAAAAGTACCTTTGCACACATGAAAACATGAAAGGCAAGACATTGCTGGTACTTCACATAGTATTAAGTCTAGCGGCCAGTTATAAGAGTAAAAGCAACACACACACATACTATTCCTCGAGATTCAAACAAAACAGTATTATGCTATTCCAACTTGAATATGTACCTATTAAATAAATGTATGTAGCAAATGTAGCTCCTTGTGCAGTATCACTTTGAACATTCTATTTTCATTTTATCGTTGCAAGACGAAGGTTAATGCAACAACTTTAGCTAACTTTATATTATACCACATCGCACTTGTTTTCAAGGCTGACTGTAGAAATTTATTTCTTCCCCTTTCTGTAATTATGGGGATGAAATTGAAATTCTTTATTTACCTTTAGCTGATTTGCCCATGCGATGTGTCTAGTATTTTATTTATTTATCTGCCTGCATTAGTATAGTGAGTACTGTGAAACTTGCAAGCAGTATTATTTAGAATACCCTATTGAATTGACTTTAACCGTTTAGCTTTTATATCCACCGTAGTAGCTAGTGTATAAAATTTATTTCCAACGGTAATGTTATTGTGTTATATTAAATTGTAAGTTATTTGTACCCATTCTGCCTCACTGCAGCAAATGATCTCGTTTCTGGAGCAGCTGGGTCTCTGGCTGGAATCGGCGTAAAATAAAATATCGGTAGACTTAACTGTAAGAGCATCACTTTGTAAGAGTAATTCATAATAAATGATTAGCTAACATATAGAAAAGTAAATTAAAAGAGACAGACACGAGAACCATGTTGCATGCGAACAGGGAGAAAGCATGTTTTATTTTGCAGTTTCTGGGGATGCAATGAACATTCAGCAGTATATAGTCCAATAATAAAGTATGTGAATACTTTTCAAGAAAATAAACGAAAAACCGTTGAAAGTATTTTTGGTAACTAGTCTTTAAACTTCGCTTTGTATAGCAAATGTAGACACTGCAGTGCATTGTCTACCAAAAAAGTAACCAATTACATTGTTGATGGACACAAAAGCCTCCACATTTCCTTTCATTAAAGCGCTACACTAGTATAATATAATATTTTATATGTCGGTTCGGTTATGACTACATCCGTTAATCTCTATAGGTACATCTACATACATGTCAGTCATTCGTACCTACTCAAATATTCAGTCTACAGTATGAATTATGATAGAACCGTTCAATTATTATTACGAATTTATTTTTAATGAAAGTTTAAGTTTGGGTTCCGCTCAATTTCCATTTTCGGTCCTCTTCGTGGGCGACATCAACTTTAACAATATTATATGTATTTATAAGGGTGCGATTATTTCTGTCGATTTTTCTACTCTGTTCCCTGTATGCACTCATATCACCTCAAAGCATCAACACTTAACACCCACTCAAGATACAAATGCGTGGGTTGGCTTTCCCATTACCGTGTCAAGCTTTATTGTCCTCCGTCACAACTACATTACGTTCACTGTATGCCTTGTCAGCTGTTGTTTATGTGAAACCATGGTTAGTTTAATGATGCTCCACATTTTGGTATAAATGCCAAACACGATTTATTCGTGTGAACTAGGTCTTGCAGGGCCTGCCTGCACCAGCACAATTTACGGGTAAATTATAGTAGTATATCGATGAAGCCGAAAATGAACAAGAAATGTAATGTTGGTTCGGTTCAGATCTAGAATGCAGCATGCAGGTATTTTGTAACTGTACAGGACTTCTGAGAGACCTCAAACAATATCATATAAAAATGTAGATTGAGTGCAGTTAAAAAGGCACTTGTAAAAGTACAGCATCGATTTATTAGTTCGATTTTATATTATGGCAAACTGAATTATTGCTAGTCTATCATTACCAGGTGTAACACACGGCCGAATTTAATTAATTGTTCCACTTAACCCAAAATAAACCTTATTTTCAATGTGGGAACTAAATTAGGGCACCCTGTATCCCTGTATATTACATTGTAAGTGAAAGAAAGCTTGAAGAAGAGAAGAGTGATTGTCTTTTCGTCTTTCCATAATTCATAGTAGAGCGAATGAGTCTCACTCGAGTTCACACAATAGCACAAAAGGGAAACTACAATGGCTAGGTACAAACACACTCGTCTTCTTCGGTTAGACTTATTGTAGTCACCTGAATGAATAGTGAAAGTCTTGTAGAAAAGCAAGTCATGACAGGCCGAGCCACTTTCACTATTTTTGCCATACAACACCAATCCTCACCAATCTATAGAAATTATATGCATATCCATCTACCTGGTTGGCATCCACTTACATTGCTTCCTCGTGTACTTCCTTTCACAACAACAATTTTAGATGTCTTTGATAATGTGGTCACATATGCTCAAATTCTGTATATTTACTTATACTGATGTATTGGTTGCACGTTTTGAGAAATACGTACTCGGTTTAAGGTACTTCCGTAACATTATTATCAATTAATGTAGGACAAGAGTACATTCATCTGCATTCAAATAATAGTGTCACGTGTGCTGACTGTTAAGTAGGACACACAAATTCAGGTCATTCAGTTAAATATACTAAACCAAATAATTTAATTCACGACGAATGATTATATGTAGTTACCATTTACTTTGAAAATCAACAGTTGATGTACAAGATTTCACTCACTACTTAATTAATCAAATTCTTATTTGAACTTCTTCATGAAAAAGAAAAGTATGTACTAGGCATACAAATACAAATATTGCTTTTACAAATAGTGTATGTACTTTAATGATGTATCATTTACGATTCACAAGAGAGCATCAGCGTGTATGTATTTTACAGTGCAGCATTGAAAAGAAAACGAAAGGAAGTCAATTTGAATTCGTTCTTTTTTGTCTCTTTCTTTGCATTCGTCTATTTATTTCGAATTGAAAAATGCGAGTCCTGAGAACAGAGCATCTCACTGCAAAGGTTTTGCATGTAGATAGCGTGGAACAATGTATTCCGGAGAACCAGTTTCGAATACGTTTTTCATTAGTAAAATGAAACGAGACGACGGAAGAAAGAAAACGAAGCTCTTTAGCAGAAGCTTAGGCAAAGGAGGAATGGATTAGTTGAGAGCTGGGCCTTTGGAAATAATGGGAAACACTTAGTTTATTACATGGCGCTTACTGTCGTGTCATTCTTACTTATTGTTGGCTTATTTCCCTACAATCAAAGTTAAAGCCTGCAATCCCTCCCATTCTCACTCAATACTCATTAAGCTATTTCTCATTTAGTGTACCATTATGCTCTTTTATCTATTGTACTGATTGTGCTCCCGTACGTGTATCGCATTCCCATTATACGAGCATAAAGGACAAAAATGTACTCTACTACACTTGTAGTACATGCCTCCAGATGTTTCATTGTCTTTCACAGCCATTCCAAGCGGAATAATTTTTAAGGAATTTTCTTATCTTCTACTACAACTACATGCACTTACACACGTGTCTATCCAAACTATCCAAAATAAGACAAGAGTACAGATTTAATATGAAAATTGTTGTACAGAAATAATTCCTGCTTGAATTTTTATAGTGCCTCCCCAAATGCCACAAATATACGAATCTTCAGGGATAAGCTTCGGAGGAGAAGTTGGCCCTTACAGAGAGGGGAACAAGTTGGAGCTCACGTGCATCGTGCGTGGAGGTAAAACACATTTCCCCACTAATAGTTTGAGTCATATTAAAAGATAACTAATATAATAATAATATACTATCTTAGCCATACGACAAGGTTTCGTAGAATGATCGTAGGAATAGTCTCAGTAACCGCTAACTAGCACCCTTTTATCTCCCTGCTCATCATCTTTGCTAATTCCTACCTTCCAGCTTCCAGGGAGAAGAGGGAAACTTTTGAAGAAAGTGAAAATGTTTGAAAACTTGTGTCTTGAAATGAACTTGTGTATAGTTTGGAATATGTGCCTATGGTAGTTTCACTTAGCGTGCTCTGAAAGTAGAAAACCACTATGGAATTTCTGAGAGACTGGGAAGAGAGGATGGACGGCGGTCCCACCCATTTTAATGATAGGTTAGACTTTCATTTGAGAAAGTACGTAAGGGGGAACTAAAAGTTACTCTCACATTATTACAGCTCGGAAAGTAAGTTTTTTATTGTTGAAACCTATATGTGTAATGTGGAAATAAAGTAGTTACTTCTACTTACCTATGTAAATATATGTACGCGGCCCACCACACAGTATTACCACTTCCGCCCAAAAGGATCACTCTCTCCTCTGCATTCGTTCATACAGTTTCAGTACGTAATGCCAGCGAAATATTCATGTTGTTCTTTGCAAACCATTTCTCATCTAACTTTTTAGTGCTGTTTAACGTGAAGAGAGAGTTCTTCTTGTGCAAAGCCCTGAGGAAGGCAAAACACAGAACAGTAACAGAAACAGTCTTGAAAAATTATAAGCTGATAGTATGCGGAACATAGGTTTTATATATAGAATATCCATTTCCAGCATTTGATGGTGGTGGTTAGTTATACGTGATAAATCTTGCTTGCAAGGGTTAAATACTCTTTGGAATTTTCACGTTTGATTTACTACACTTTGTCTTATTATCTGCACATTTTGGGAAAACTGCAATGTATTCCTCTTAATAAATCATCACGTGAGACGGAACAACTTGCTTCGGTCACATAATTCCTAAGAGGTCGACAAGGCACCAGACTCAATGCTCTCCAAGTCTTTCGAGACTCACACCATCACCTTCTGCACTGTGTGTACTACGCATAGTGTATATATAGTGTGTCTCTTCTCAGTGCTTACTTGTGTATTTCAAGAAGCAGTTGTCATGCTGAAGCCGCCACTACTACCTATCTGTTCGTTGCCAGACCCGTAAACTCGACTTGAATAAATTTAGTAGGTGTAGTGCTTTCTCCTAAGTCTGTTTTCTGTTCTCGCTCCGTCCAAACTCACAAGTAGCTACAAGAAAACCTTCTATTATATATTTATAAAGTTCAGATCACCAAATACTAAATACTATAGGCAATACATATTTCATAAAACTATAAATAAGCAGAAGGAAAGTTTCGGATACTTTGTTAGTGTATTGTATCAAGGACGAAAACCACTTTCGTTTATTTTGCTCAGAAAGAAAACATGGGACATTAGATATTTTGTATTTATTACGTTTAACTTGAGCCGAGCGCCTCCCTTAAATCAAACATAAGAATTCACGCTTTCGGTGCTCGAGGAAAATGCCTTGTAAGCAGAAAGCTGTGTATACTGTCGTTTTGAAAATATTATTACTATCTTCATCTTCTATTTATATTCAAGTTTTTTCTTTAACCACGGCTTCAATTCCGAGTTTATGGTTAGCAGCAGCCGCTCAGCGAAACTTTCGAGCTAAATATAATTTGCTCTAAAATAAGGTGAAGCCATTTGTGGGGGAATAACACACAATAAAATCCGTCAGATCCACTGCCTACAACAAAATAATAAATTTAAATCAAAGGCTGAAAACTCTCATTATTTTTTCTTAGCAAGCAGTATACTAACATGCAATATTCCTTCTCGGGTATTACAATAATTACAAACCTATTTATGTACTTTATATTATCTGTATTTCAATTCACACCAATTGGCCAACTATGATCTGACTGTATAGATATGTATCCTCGTTATAGCGTTCATATTAAACTTTCACTTCGTACGTAGCGTAAATTTGCTAAAAAATGTTCTCAATGGGCAATTAGAAAAAGCTCAATGTGGTGAGCTAACTTTTGCGGATAATAGTACTTGGACGGCAACACAAGAGTCATTTCAGCCACTTAAATATCTAATTGTAAGTTCGAACAGTACGGTGGTTTCACTTTCACTTAATTTTATTATATGCAGGTATTTGAGGACCTACAATAGTCGGTTCAGCTAAACAGGATACTACAGGATATTTGCATTTTGCACAGTCACTGTTCAATGTTGGTTGAATTGAAATTTTAAAATCTATTAAGTGTTTCTAACTTGATACAACTAAGCAAGTTGTAATCAAGTTAGAAACACTTAATAGATTTTAAAATTTCAATTCAACCAACATTGAACAGTGACTGTGCAAAATGCAAATATGAATACAAAAGAATGTAGTGCAACGAAATAAGTGAGTAACCCTGTACTATGTCATTCCATCACCAAATTCGATTTCCACTGGAACATCCGGTAAACGAAGGGATAGATGGTCGACTCTCCACTCTGTGAAACAGCTTTGGTAGATTTTGAGTGTATGCGCGCACCATGGTGGTGGCTGTAGATGCGTGACTGTCTGTGGAAGAGTAGAAAGCAATCAAAAGAAGAGAAATGATTTGATGTAAGGGACACTCAATAGGATTTGTCTGCATCTGCTAGTTTGCTATGGTGTAGTGTGTGGCATGACAGCGTAAGTTGGTTTGGTGGATTGTTTTTGAAGATCATTAATTCAGATGTATGATTTGATCCTTGCAGGAATTCCATCGCCCTCTGTGTTTTTTTACCTGAACGATGAGTTGGTTGATACTTCATACCACGAAGAAAATGAGAATCAAGTGATAAATCACATTACAGTGCCAAATCTCCAGAGGAGCCACCACGGAGCCCTGTTGACATGCAATGCATCCAATACTATTAGTAAGTAAATTGTACATAGATTGGATGTGCACATTTCTTAATATGCATGCAGATTACCGTTATTATTGATAACGCTGCCTTTTAAAGTACCTTTTATAATTGGACTGAACGGAGAAGCATCGACTGCATTTAGGATACTGATGTAGGGACGTTCACAATACACAAAGAAATAAAATCATTGCCTTTTACATAAAAGTATTGTAGATCTTTAATCAAGGAAATTGTATACTGAATGAAATCGTCTTGGGTATGAATTTGGGTGTATGTCTCACACTGCCCATATTATGGGTAACGATTTGATTTGATGACTGATTTGTTTTTCCTTTCCAGTTATTCCTCCAGCATCAAAGACTGTCAGTATTGAACTGAACTGTAAGTCATTTTTTTAAAATTAATTTAATTAGTATATTTATATTACATAAGCAACAATATTGTGTGGACACATTTTGTAGTAAAGACACAGCCATCATTACACAAAATACATACTATTGCGCTGAACTCGGTTTTGCACATCATAACTGCAAACATCAAAGTAGATGATACTTGATAATAAAATGTTGGATTTTATAAGAAATTATACTGATACATATCCGGAATCATCACAAAATACTAACACCGATCGAAAAATATTAAACAGTTTACTCCGAGTAATTTCTATTTTGAAGCAGTCGTCAATGGACCGATCATTAGCTTTCAGAATGTAGAATTAATTTGATTCATAATCTAACATCATTGGGATTTTGTCATATCAGTTTATCTGTACTTCGATATTAAAACAACACATATTACTGCTTGTGATAAGTAAGCATGGAATGGTCATGATGGCACCTTTAAGCGCGGGACCGGGGACCAGGGCAGGATGTTCAATACATGCGTATGTTAACATATAACGGAGAGAAAGTGGGTGGAACCAACTTAACGTAGTACAGTTGTACTTATGTACATTGTCCTCAGAAGCGGTTTTTGTGTTTCAAGAAATAATGGGGGGATAACGGGAGATGGCCAGCACCAGCACGCAAAGTGTTATGTGTTGACTGAGTAAACAATCTATCATGCTAGTAAATAGTAGCTATGCGTATTCGTTAGATTTTCTATAGTTTGTGTTAGATTACAAACGTATTCACGTACAGGTACGTTTTGTTCACGTGTGCTAAAGTTTGGAGAAGGTACAATAACCAAAAAGTAGAAGTTTAGGCATTTGCTAGATCCTTCCGGCTTATATGTAATATACTTTGTGAAAATTACTATAAAATATTATTATACTGAATGTAGATTCGCAAACCCATCTTAATACTACTAAACATATACATTAAATAGTGGTTGAATATAGGAATACATTCTTTATATTCTGTCGTGGAAACAAATAAATACATAGTGGAATATCTGTCTGTCTGTTTGCTCTCCAGTCAGTTGTTCCAAGTCTCATAAATTATTAACTAAGGCTCGTGTCAACATTTAAAACTAATTACAAACGCTAATTCCAAACATCCAATCAATTATTTACACAAGTTTCTCTATTCTCTTCTGTACTTTCAGAGGCGGGTTAGCTCATGTCGTGTGATGAATCCTATACGATAATGCAGAGATATGTATATTTGTACGTTTCTCCTCTTTCTCTCTCTTCGTTATTGCAGTAAAATTATCTTACGGCCGCCTGAGCTTCCGTCACTTTCTCCACCGACGAATGTATCTGCCTACTAGTATTTAGTAGGGCATGTGTTCCCGGGTTCCGAAATCCCGGGATTACAGAGGATTTTCCATACCCGAAGTATCGGGATTTTGGCGCATGTGTTCCCGGGATTTCGGGGTCCAGAAATCCCAGAATTACCAATGATTTTCCATTCCCGAAGTATCGGAATGGGCAGTACCGATATTTCGGTAATAAAATTTACAACTTGATAGAATGATTCCCACTTTCATTCTACCCGCTTTATTGCATCCTAATTCAATTTTATACAAGAACTAAACAAGTGTGGTTTAGTTACCTCTCTTAGTTACAACCCTGGAATAAACTAAAGTGTTACTTAACCTTTTCTGCTCTAACTCCACTGATGTCATGTAATTAGTAAACAATACCTACTCGATAGCCATAATTCGTCAAAAAACTTCGTTCTAATTTTAACGATGCCACTAGAGACCATCTTTGTTTTTTTAAGATCTCATAGCCAAATCCTGAAATTTGGCCATGGTATCAAGAAAGCTTAATTTTTTTGCTTAAACTTTAATAAAAATAGTTTCTCTAACCTCCATAACTAATTTCTACAACTTCGATAACATGTAAATATGTACAACGGGATCGAAATATTTCCCCGTTTCCACATGCCCTAGTATTTAGTAGTAGAAGGGAGTCACAACTAGTTGTCATTTAGTTACACAGTGTGAATGTTTCTCGTGAATTCCAGCTCCGAATAATACTTGTATACCACTCTACGGTTTGTCTGGAAGGATCAACTCCTTTGAGGTACATGTAGATTAATCTAACAATGTTTCACATCTATTTATCTTGTATTGTAATGAATACAAAATCCCATACTGCATTCTTCAGACGAATTCTTACAATTAGTGACATCACTTAATTAATGTATTGCATTCTCCTTTCCATTTTCCTTTACATATTACAAATGGGTGGGCGACTTCCATGACTGTAATTTGACTGCTTTCCCTACTTTCACTACTAACCCTTACGAGTGTACAATAGTACATCAGATGTATTTACTTTCACTATGCACAAACACAAGGTGAACTTGAAAGACGTGTGTTTGGCGGCATTTCTTAAATGTAGGTTTAATTCTAAATATAAACAAATCATTGTACATACATAGTGAGCCTTGAACCAAGTAAATTACATATTGTGCAGCTATATATACACCTTTAATTCAGTGTAAATGCAATATTCGTGAGGTAGTTGACGTGTAAAAGTTATAATTAACCAGAGTACACATTTTATTAAATATTAAGCATGTTATGACCGTATCTCCATTGTTACGTATCCTTAAATGGACGTGTAGGCATGTAATTAAAATTGACAGGTGCCTGCAGCAAGAATGGATTCAGTGCGACTGCAACTTCAAAAATATCTAACCAGTAGCGAAGCGAGTAGCAGGTGTAAAATCGGGTAGGTGTGAATACGACTTTGATTATGTGTTGAATTTGACATGTCGACTGCCCATTGAAAGGGAGAGACGGACAGTTTGAATGCTCCGCTCTCTAACAGCACATTTGAATGTAAATCGTAAGACTAAATATGGAAGGCCTATCTATCAAGATTGGGGAGGCCGATAATAGAAATTGCACTGTCATGTCGTCAGTAGCTGTGCTACGAACCTTTCTTATTGTTCATAAATAGTTAGTTATGACTTTTAACGTGAACACACAGGTAGGTCGGTCGAAATTCAATGTTTACTTTACTAATGCTGTGCAGTGCACATAAGCGGAACGATCTGTGAGGTACTAAAGTTCAAAGTTGTACAAGCCTGTGATTCACGACAGCCAAAACCAATTTGAGTACAAGTCAACCATTCCCTCCACACATTACTAATTTCTTCCTTTTCAT
Organism: Plutomurus gul; assembly: GCA_019776185.1. Classification (NCBI taxonomy): domain Eukaryota; kingdom Metazoa; phylum Arthropoda; class Collembola; order Entomobryomorpha; family Tomoceridae; genus Plutomurus; species Plutomurus gul. The sequence continues at coordinate 23,487 of JABASC010000267.1, forward strand.
TAAGTTTCTGTTGACAGTAAAGTTTGACTTTCCCTTGTGGTAAGTGGTGCCTTAGGTACATTATCGTAGGTAGCCTGTCGCCCACTTTGAAATGGAAAGGAAGTAGTAGGATTACGTACGCGGTTGGTAATTATATTCTTGCTCCAATTACTAGACTTTTCTCTCTTCACGCTGAACTTCTCCGTCCACCAATTGATATGACAGGGGCATACTTTTAAAAAGGAGAGTAGAATAGCTAATAAGTTTGCTTCGCGTTTCTTATGTCGCTGCTACGTATTGTATTCGGCTCATAGTAGGCGCTCTAGGCTACCTAACGTACGTGTCACAAATACTATAGACTGACTGATACGACCGTGTTCTAAAGGTTCGAAAGCACCGAGCCTCTACTCATTATTAATATTAACCTTACAATCGTTACACTTTACCGGCACAGCCCATTAAAATACATGTGTATGTACACAAGCACTCTGTATTGCACGTACAAAGTTAAAATAATTGTTTTGGCAAAAAGAGTGCCGCAATTTAATTGTTTCTATTGCAGTTTTAAATACAGCGCTGAATTTACTGGTGTACTTTGACTTTGGTACTCACAACCAACAGCCTTAAAATGAATTTATTTCGTTTACTTGGCATCAGTGTGCTGTAAAATCTTAATCGTTGGCCCATTTCACTAATTGCTGATTATATCAATTAAACGAATCAATCCAAAACACATTTTCAATATCAATCTAGAAAACACAAGGCGCAAAAGTAAAATTGTCTTCTACCTGGATACTGGGGTATGCAAAGTTGCTGTAAATTCAATACCTATAAGAATACACGCATTTTGACTGGTATGGGTGCAGTCAGGGGGAGGTGCTCTTTAAAACTTGTCGTGGGAGTGGCACCATAAGTATCCTCCGGTTTAGTGCATAAATACCGATTCACGTTTCTTCACAATGAACGAAGCACAAGTTGGGAAAACCCTATTCTTATCCGTCGATCAGTCAAATCATGAACCATAATGGAAAGAATCCAATTTTCGAATCGGTTAAAAATTCAATTACAGTAAGATTTTTAGATTGCGCTTAACGTTTGTGCGTAGTGCAGCTTAATGACCTGTTTGTTAAATGTCGACTTTTGTCGACCTTGAAATCATCGTGGAAATAAAAGTGTGTTTACAATACAATATATTTATGTGGCAAACACGTTCTCTTGTTTGTCTTTAATTTATCTTCAGTTACCGGGTTTCCATTTATTTGGCCTTCCTCCTCCTCATTCTCTATTGAAAGATTCAAACGGTGTATCAATGTAGTATCCTCAGGTAAGGTAAATAAGTCAAGTCGGTTAGTTATCCCTTGTATCTTTAACCTTATATACTACATACATTTGGTGTAATCTCATCGTGTACACAAATATCTTATGCGAGTCACTGCATCTATTTTGATGCTCGGAATCGATCCACAAAATACACAGACAGTTGGCGAATGCTTACCTAAGTTAACTTTACTCTCCTTCCCCATCAAGAACTGAGCCATTTTCAAATAAATCGAAAGCAATTTATTTGGCTTTAGTAGTTCCCATTTTGAGGATTGACAATTCTTCACGACTGAAATATCTTTCGGTGGAAGAAGAAGTGCACTATGCATGAACGTTGTTTCCTAGGACCACTAGGGGCTTATACGGGTATATACGCTATAGTTTGGAGTGTCGCGCGTCCTTGTACTCATTTGTCTTCTGGTATGTACAAATCCAGCTTGTATCACAGTATCGCTAAATGGAACTGTGTACACACTAGTACTACATACATAATAACACATACGCACACTCACTCACTCACACTCAGTACACGCAAGCATCACCAGACACTTTCTACACTGTTTGTCCTAATGCGGGACAAGTTGAATTTTCTACTGTCTAACGTCAATTGACTATTTGCAGTGCGTCCTTTGACGGTGACAATCCAGCACCGCGACACACTCTTATCGACCGATACTCAATATGAAATTACTTGTGAGTCATGGGGCTCTCATCCGTCGCCGAATTTGTCTTGGTTTTTGAATGAAGAGCAACTAAAGGGAGCCAAACCAGAGGTAAGAATTCTTTATACCATTTCTTCTTCTACACCCTACTCTACTTAAGTTAAGACCGAAAAAGAAAAAAGACTCCACTCAAATCCATTACATTACTCTTTACATCACTTCCACTTTCTTTTTCACTTTCCTCAGCCTGAGTTTATTCTAGTTTGGCAAAGGAAGAATGACTGGCTCGTTGGTGGCTCTACGCATTCACCCGAGAGTAAAAGGAAGGGAACGGTGCAAAAGAGTCCTACAGCCAGAAAGAAAGACTTAAGCCACCTACTGTTTTGTTACACATTTCTTAATGGTATATAGTAGTAGGTAGTGTACAGCTGTAGAAATACATTTTGTTCTTCGCCAAGTGTAGGCCCAGCGTCTACTTTGGTGAGCACATAGAGACTCGTGACAGCGGTATTGTCGCCCCAACTCCCAAAACGGGTCCCCTTTCTAGTTCATTGCAAATGTATGTTGTATCTCTAGTGCCAAGTTCAAGTCCAGCTTTAACTCCCGTCACTTTTATGTACTTCTACACGTTCACCATTGCTGTATATATTCCTTTTTAAAGGAATTATAGTACTATAGTATTTATGGGGGATATACATGCAAGCAGACGCTGTGTATGTATTTATTTAATCTTTGTTGAACTTGGAGGCTCCAATAAAGCTAGCTCACTCTCTGTCTTTGTCTCTCTCTCTCTCTCTCTGCATTATGCGTTGGCCAGCGGCAGTCACTAACTAACTATCAGAGAACAGAGAGAGTTCTCCGACCGACTGCTTGCTTCTCTGCTTTCTACAAATAATAGCCCTGCGAGTAAGGGAGCGCTCAAGTTACGATGACATTGATGAGTGACAACTTCTTAATAGCTATAGCCACTGTCGCTGGACCCCCGTGATTCGCAAGATGGATGACTCTCGAGATGCTCAAACACTTTCATACAATTTCACATCTTTCCTATTTATTGCCATCACAGTCAGAAAGGAAAATCTCTTTTTTAGCTGCGTCAATGAATGTTTCCTTATGTATTGTATCGATATCGCTTTGTTCACTTGAACAACCCCGAGACCCATTATTCCCACCGTTATTTATTTGTATCTATGTGTCGCTTAATGTGTTTTCTACATTTCGTGGAATTTTTTCTTCTTTGCTCGGACCGTCTCTTCGACTTGTGTTGTGTCTCCCTAATTACATAGTTAAATGTGGGTGCAAGTGAGAGATGACTTGCTATGGAAATGTTTGTTCTTCAGTTTCCCCCCACTCTTCAGCCTTGATATATTTATAGGGAAGTTATCTTTGTATTAGTACATGTTGTCTGTAAATATCGCATTCTGTATTACTACTTACAAGATACACAAGTTAAATCATTTATTTCTAAGGACAACCAGACCAATTTGTGTCTCTTCAGTAAGAAATTTATTGTACATTTGGCCAAAGGCAAATTGCATCGTTCCAGACGTCTTGTCCTTTTCATCCACTAATAAGCTCTGAGGTACGTATAAAGACGCACAAGCTGTACATACATATAAATACTTATATAGTCGTCTCCAATTTCTTCTTAAGAGAGAACTCATTGTGCAGCGTGTAATGATTTTGCGAGCGTAACTTAAGTAGCTCCTTTGTAGCCATTGAATAGTTGCGTTGAGCTGTGTCCGAAAGACTCATTACAACTTGGGGTTTGTTATATATTATTCTGTTGTATGTACCTATATATACCTTTATATATTTATATGTATTCAATGTGCATCCCCATGTACACTATATAACTTCCTATTGTCTATTTTCCCTCTCTGTCAAAGCCTTCTTCGAGAAGTTTTATTTTCTTTCATTACACTAAATGCAAATATGTGCGTTTTTCTATTTCTACCACTTCTACAATCTCAAACCTGCTTGTAAATATTAAATCGTGAAAATTCGCTGGGACCTATGCAAACACCCTGGGGATAGAAGGAGGATAGAAGAATAAAAGAAAATATGAGAAGGATAGAACGTACAATTAGTGTAGACAACGAAATAAAACAGGTACACGTGGGCAGTGAGTGAGTACCATAGTCGAATCCACAGCGTATTTCCTCCAATGTGTACACTGTAAAACATAAGGTAGATTTGGAGACAGATCCAACCTGTACACATACAGTTGCTACAGAAGGACGAGATAAATCGAACTCGCATTCTTCTCGCACAGAGTAAAAAAAGAAGGCAAAGACAGCAGCAAAGGATGTACATACACTCTGAAGAGATGAACGGACGGGTAGCGAAAAGTATCCGACGAAAAAACTACCGTTACATCACTTCACATTACATAGGTACATAGATTGTTGGATAAGGCCAAGTTGAATTTATATACCTATATAAAACAGAATAGGGACGGTGTAGCCTTCTTGTGTAGAGTATTGTAGTAGGAGAGGAACGACACTTGCATTCCAGAGCAGTTGGAGAACTTAACCCATCTCAGTCCTGATTACAAAGTCAGAAGAGGTGTTCTGCTTTATTTCTTTGGACCCGTTCATTCTTCCTTTCTCTGCTGATGTTGTTATATACACTACTATGTAGCTTTCTTTCTATTTTGTTCTCCCGGTGATGTACATCCACATCTTAGGTCGCAGCTTTGTCAGTAGCATGCCATTGTTACTATATATTACCGTATATTTTCCTTTCTCTCAACTTTTCTCCTACAGAGTGTGAGCTGGTGAAAGTGCTTTACCTATATATGCCTCTACTTACTACTGTAGTACGTTTAAACAGTTGACGCCTTTCCCTTTCAACATATTTTACTAGAACAGCGTACAAGGGTTTTTTGTGCAGATAATAATGCCGCGAGCTATCACAGTACGTTTCGGTTGGCTCCAGGCTTTATACAGTGTATTGTGAAAGCAGCGTGCTGCGGAGAGAGTTGAGTTGTGTTGTGTTATTATGTATGTGTAGATTCAGAAAGCTCATTTCATATTAGGATGCGTTAGATGTTAGCCACAGACCTGGAAACTAGCTGATTGTGAGTTCAGCTGACTAACTTAACTCACTTCGTACAATAGCATTTGACTTTTTCTAACTTACTTATCTTCATACGTACACATATACAAACCTTAGTGCCCATGAAAGTACAAGACTGTGACTGGGTTTTCTTTCTCTAAGCTCTCTCTCTCTCTTTCATTCTATTTTCTTTGTTGCGTATGTGTGTGCTGTATAGTACGTCGAGGAAATTTATTCTCATCTAACTTCCATGACATAAGTAGGGATTAGTTCTAGTCTGTGGGGTACAATAGGGATTCTCATGTGGGGATTATCTGTCCATTCACTGTCAGCGACCAAAAAATGGCCATTTGCGAAAAAAAATCAAGAAAAAGCCGAGCTCAGAATGAAAACAGTACAGTAAAAATTCCGCGCGATGGTATCTCGGTGTATATATACTTACCCATAAGGGAAAGCCATGATTTCATTTTCGTTGTCAGCAACGAACTCAAAGGAAATCGCGAGCAAAAGGCGGGGGTCTGTGTTGTGGTTGCGCTCTCTCGATTAATTTCGCAAACAGCGTCAATCTCAACTGCAGTAGACATCACGTTACACGTGGCACAATGCAATTTCAATGACTGAGACTGAAGTATGTTATCTAATTGCATACCCCTTTAGTGTTTACACATATAGGTGCATCGAACCGCATTATAAGTCTGTATTTCTCTTTATATTATATATGGAGTTGTTTTTGTGCTAATAATATGTATCGGTGCCACGGTGCCTAATGATATGTAGTGTGTCCTCTATCATACATAGAGAGGTTTGTGTACCATGTACAATGGTTGTGTTATTATTCCACTATGGATTCCACTACTACGGGCACACAATGGATGTCGTGGCATTCTTTGCTCTAATGGGAGAGAGCATGTGGATGACTGGACAATAAAAGGGAACCGGAGGCAGATGGAGATGAAGAAAGCTGAATAGTGGTACTGTGCATTATGTGATTTCTCGTTTAGAAGCTGGAATGGAGAAACAGAGATTTCAGAGACAGACAGAAAGAGTTTTATTTGATAAGAAATTTGAGAAGTAGAGCCATCGTGTCTGTCACTGTGTTTGTATAGAGAGCTTGTTGGTTTTGGCGGTGAATGTACTGTCCTTTTTGTATTCCCGAAATTTGTCCATTGTGCTACCGAGAAACGTGGCTTTGCTCGTACAACAACAAGAACTAAGCACTATTACTTGTAGAGAGAAATGTTCGTTTTAGTTTAGCTCATTTTGGAGAATTCAAGTCTTTGGTTTGCATTTGGTGCAGTTTGCTGTGTTTGAATCATTGGATATACCCTAGATGCCCATATCATTCTGCATACACATTGTAATAGGACAGCACAATACGACACGCACAGTCTAAGTAAGTCTTACTGACTGGCGTATGTGTACGATTCTGAGCTAGTCAAACTATAATAGGAAAATGCACAAGCCAACTCACCACAAATCCCCTGCCCCAGACCTGGACTGTTTACGCTGCGACGAACATGAATAAATTGCAATTAGGTCTGAACCCTCGTTGTACATTCTGTTGTCATTGTGTCTGACAGTTTTTCCATCTTTATCCATCGCATGATCTTTTGTATATTAATGTTTCCGAACTTATTACTGTGCTGTGCTATACTTAAATATATGACTTTGCCACGCCGTTGTTTTGGGTGGAACAAAATTGTGGAAAGCTTTCATCGTGAGTCAAAACGGCAGAGGGAAATAAAAAATAGAAAAACAATACAAGCATGATAGCGTAGGTCACCTACATTCCTAAACAGTTCATTATAATGTTTTATGCATCATAATTTGGACACAAAAAATGCTATTTTAAACTCTACCTAACGCTTGCGTATTTTCAAACAAACAACGAAAATTTAAAAGGCTTAAGCATAATTTTATTTAAAGTAAATCATTTAATGTTAATTGTAGTATCTTGATTAAAAAAATCCCTTCTTTTACATACATATAACAATATTATAATAATATTCATAAATTTCACAATTTTATCACTCATACGTGAAAGAAAATAAAAATTGATTTACAGTATCAGTCGAGGACGTGCCGCATAACTGCGTATGCATGATCCAAGAGTCGAAATTGCGTTGTCAAATGATTTGTATGACAGCTTCAATGAATGTGTGGTATTATTCATGTAAAACATGTGCAAGTTCATGCTGCACGCACAAAGGTGTATCTATTAACTTTACAAAAGTGCCTGTCCATTTAGTTGACACGATAACAAGAATGTGGACAGTAGTACAATACACAAAATGGTCGAAATATGAATTCTACATATTACAGGCACCGAGTGCACTTCATTGGTGTTTGTATTGCTTTTTGCACAAATCGACACTAATAGTAATTGGGTTTTAGTTATGCATTCGTGTGCAGTTTACTATGTATTTTTTTTGCGATATTCATTTCATGCAGCCTTCCCCACTTTATCGATCGTTATTGTTGTCCGTATTCTGTTTGTATGCTGCTGTAGATAATATACAGTGCACAGATAATCATTCGCTGTTCATTCGTCACCCTATTATCCCAGCTTATTAAATAGTTGCAACTTATTACATAGAAAATTTTAGAAAAATGTTGACATAAATCAACCTTCCGAAATGCATATAAATGAAATGCTATAAATTCAAAACTAATAAAAAAGAATTTTTACATTTTTTGTTCCTAAATTATAAGTAACAATACAACTTATCACGTTACCACACTCACAATGAGAGATTCACATAATGCCATTCTCTAATTTTTGTTCGTATTGAAATCAAATTGACGTAAAGAGAGAACGCCCATTTGCATAATGTGGTACAGTGTCGAATTGTTAAGTAGAAATGACAATTATGTTGGACGCCCCAGTCGTTCCCAAATTTCAATTAGAATTCAGTGAACTGAACTGCTCTCCACGTGCGCCGCTCTTCACGTACAACACACGGAGAAAGTAATCATGTTATAGTATGTAACCTAGAATTTAGTGAAAGAAGATGATACATGGGTTTTACTTTGATCCCGCAACTTCAAGTCACTGTAAATAAAAAGTGCCGACTCGGAAACTTTCCACTACCTGTACTTACCAGTATATAGGTCACGCAGTTAGTCATTTGTTTTTATACACTCTCATGTGAGCACGCATTGTGTTCATTATTTAAAGTGGGAGATGCTGCGTAAAGTGTAATGCTCACTAGCATTAACCTATTCTGAAGTGAACAAGTCAGTACAGTCGGCAAGAAAAGAAGAGTCCCAGTGTAAATTAGTAAAAAGTGTAAGCATGAAGGTGTATATGTATAATTAATTTTGAATTGGTTTTCCAGGATGTTCGAGGAAGTAATTCTTCAGTGTCCAGACTGCTCTTTACTCCCACCGCATCAATGGATAAACAGCGCTTAACTTGTCGAGCGGAGAATCCCATCATCCTCGGAAGTGCCATAGAAGACTTTTGGAAGCTGAGGGTTGTCTGTAAGTAAAAATTCTCCTATCAAGCAAATTGGCTTTAATTGCAAGCTTTTCAAGTGGGGAATTTGTTTCACAGTTAAATGTAGTAGTCGAGATTTCTATCAGAGAGTGAAGTACTGTTTGTGTGACTGATTTACTTCTAATTGTAACTAGTTTTAAGGAGGTCCACACTGCCTTCTAGTAAAAAAAAAATAAGAAATGCGTTATTTTCTGAAGGAAATAACACCGGATACAATCAAGCATGTCGTGTCGGCTTATACAGAAAAGTCAAGAGTCTTTGGTGTACAAAATCAGATCGTGGTGATCATTATGACATTAAAAGATTGCGTTAAAATGTTTTTTCCAGACACATTTAACTGTGAATTCAAAAATCGAGAGCACGCCATATTACATCATGTATTACATATGGTTAATAAATTCCCAGTTGGAAACACACCCACTTCATATGTTGGGGAGGTGAGAGTGGTGGAAGGATTAGGTTAGGTAACACATATCTGTAGACTCATACAGAATGTATGTGCTCAACGTGCAATACGGAAACCGGAATTTTTTCCACTGTTTGACATTCCATTCTCGTCCGACATGAAATGGGCTCGACTCATGCTCAACTTGAACATTCAACATGCTCCCTACATCCTACACGCTTGTAGAGCTAAAATGATAGATATGAGGATGTCGAGCTGTACTTTGCAAACTAAATCCACATTCTTCTTTTTCGCAGCGCTCAAACTACGTCTGTTTTGTCTGCAGTCTGTGTACGGAGACTAAAGTGTGAAGGAAACTTTTCTCAAAAATTTATGCAGAACAACGTAAAAAGAGTTTACACGATTCACGTTTATTTCAGGAGCTGTGAGCTATAGTGGTAGTGCTTTTTGTAGATGCTGTAAAAATACTTAAATTATGGTCAGTTTAATATCATCAATAATGAAATAGCCGTGGAAAATGGGAGGGTGGGAATTCAAATGGCGGACAAATATTCACCATTAGTACACGTAGTACCTACTACTACCATGCTGACATTGTTTCCATTCTCAATGTGTAGGCTAAAAGGATTATAATCTGTGAGGCAGCAATTAATCCGCTCATGCATCTAAGAGTGTCCCACCACCTATTCCTACTGTAGTAAATTGTGAATGTTAATTGTGATAAAATAACAAACTCGTATAGTAACATGAACATGACTGATTGTGCTATTTAGAGTGAAGTGGGCGACAACGTACATACATGGCAAGAGAAAGAATTATGTTACATTTCATAGGTACAAATAGTATATGCGCTATATTTTCTATGCTGTGTTCCAGAAGCACATTGTTTGTCGCATGAAGATTGTATTTTTCATATCAGTAGGAAGTAGGAAGCAAGTGCATAAAATTCGTCCCACCCAATTGAGGTGTTCATAAACGTGCACGATAAAAATACAATGTGCACTATTGCTGCTCTCAGCTATGTATTTTGGGACAGTGGGAGAGAGAAAACTAAGGGTGCGAGTGCGAAAAATATGTAGGCTAAGCATCTTACGAGTATGCATTTGTGAGAATAAAGTTGGATCGAATGCCTGAATTGTCTAGCCCAGTCAACCCAAACAACGCAGGTGAATTTTGTATTTTCCTAGTGTATTGTGCGCATCCATAAATATATATATAAATATATGTAGGTACTTCACAATATGTTGTAATCTCATCGTGGCTGCATAGAAGAACTCCGAATCGAATATTTGATATATTCCAAGTGATGCGTCGGCGTTAGACTGTATGAAAATATGGATACAACCTAATTTCAACTTACACCCTGCGAGAACAAAAAATGTGACAATATGTTTAACGGAATACTAATGTTATTATTGATAGTGTTTCTAAAGTGAGGTCGCCAATATTTTTTGCTATACTTCTTCCAGTGTTCTTTTCTGCAGCGTCTATATGTAGATGATTATTTGAAATTGTTTCCCATTTCCCAGGAAATTTATTCAATATAATGATTTAAATAGAACTTTCTAAAATGGATGCGGCAATAATTTTGTGAAAATTGAAAATATTGATCACAATTTCTTCAAAATCGACAACCTGTACTAGTGAGTCATGTCGAATTCAACTTTGGCTTACGCCGAATCGGTCCCATTTCTATAATAAATTTTCTACTATGCCCTTAAAAAATGAAGTCTAGAAAACTGGAAAAGCCTTTACGTTCTAAATTGTTAATGTGTCGTACTTTCTCCTTTATATCCGTTCACTTTACCATGCAGTGTTTCAGTGCAAGTCTTAGGCAGAGCAGCAAAAGAGCATATTCATACCATGAGGATCATATCCATTTTTTGCGTGTTTATTACTCCTCTGCGACTTACTGCAAAGCGAGCCATAGTCATAACGTAGTGCATCGAAGATGCAATTGTAGCCGCGAGTATACTTTTGCTCCGACAGTGATATGGAATGGAATCCTTACTTTATGAATGCGTGCACGGAAATAAAGGGCTAGAGGCTGTCACCATATTATCTATGTGTACTCTTGTATCTGGTACTAATATAATATCATATCATATCTAAGTGCACATAGTATTAGTGCACACAGTAAGTGCATTAGTATACATATACACTTTTATATTTATTGCTTACTGGGCAGGACGTACTATAGAAAATATTAGAGCACTTCAATTGTGTACCTATATTATAAAAACTAATAATGTATATAAATGAATGGGTATGTAGGTTGGACGTACGTATAAAGCGGCACTCTGACGACTCCTTTCAGTACCTATAAACGCATTAGGCGTCGATACTTTATTTAGAAGAACTACAAAGAAAGGGACATGTTGTTTAACCGCTGTGTTGTGCGGTAAGTTTACATGCATGTATGCACATACGATGCCGGGCATAATATTATGATTACTGAAGATAGGAACCGCGCCTTGCATACATTTTATAAGATGTTCCTGAAACATGTTCAACAGTTTCATTACGCACTCCCACTATTATCCACTTTACGAGCCACTCTCGAAGGCGTCTATAGAGCCCGGTCGGCCGTATTACATACATAAGATGTCTATGTCTGCACTGCTACACGTTTATGTAACTACATTTTGCGTATCCATGCATTCATACGTAGAAACATAGCGGCAACCTCCTTCATAAAATGTGATTGTAAAAGTTATGGCTTGGAGGCTGGCACAAATTCCGTAGATGAGAAAGCCCTGTGTACATCATCTAACTCATCCCTTGGAATTTTTGAATCAAGTTGGCACACGTATGTGTTTGAATAAATCATAGGGTGAGTGAATGCGGCGCGTATCCTCGTCCCCTTAACTACTGCGTCTATAATCCTACACGCAGGTATTCTGTAAATATTTAGCGAAAGATAAATAAAAGATCGTTTTCGTGTAAAAGCAATATTTCTTACGGCCTCGCGTACGTACAGACAATTAACTAAAAATGCTAATTTTGCAGTTGTGATAATGAGGATATGAACACAGTTTAATATTCTTGTGAACTCATTATTCACTTGCAAGGTTTCGTGCAACTGGAGTGTTCTACTTGCGAGTGTTATATTGGCTTGCTCATGTTGGTGGCCTAGTTACTTGAGTGAGAGGATATGTTTCCTCTTTCTCTCTCTCTCTCTCTCTGTGCTCTCTACTCATTCAGTTTTAGTCTCACACTGAGTCAGCAAAATTGAAGCAATTTGTTTTAACTGTAACCTAAGTGAGCTCTTTGTAAGAGAAACGGCTTCTCTTCCCGTAATATCATTGGGTCGACGATGGACAGACCCGTATACGGCAATTCGGGAAGATTAGTTTTATTCCATATCCTTTGAATTAACTTGATACGTACAGCATGGTCGCAGTGTTTCCACCCGTGTCTTCTCTGTGTGTATACATCCACTCCATACGATGCACTAATGTTGCATCAAGGTACTCGTTTAGCACAATCAATGATTTAAATAGGATTCAGTAATGAATAATTCCGGGCCAGTCAAATGAAGATATTTCCTTTGGTTGAATAAATGAGAAATTTTGACCTTCGAATGGTGAAAGTGGTTGTAAATCAACCCTTTTCTTTGTGGAACAATCGACTTTTCAACTACCTACATAGTGTGGCAAGCTGGGTAGTTGAAAAGTTAAATTACGGAAGTCGGAGATTGCACTTCTGCTTTCTGCCATTGCAATCCCTTCTCCAACGAGGAATCTTGGAATTTCCGAATTTAAGTATGTAATTAAAAGTTGTGCAAGGGTAACGATGTAAAGTTAGACGAATTTAATCACAAAGCAAACGGAAAGAAATTGTAATGGCAATGAGGACTTAAATTTACTGTTCACTTCACCGTTTCCTTCCCTTTCGTGCCAACATGTACATAGCTATGCATATAAAATATGAATGAAGATTTCACTGAAATTATTACTTCAGCTGTTAGGAATGTGTACCTGGGAAAATACATTGCATGCTGGTATATACAATATATACAGCATTAGCTCTCGGGTAGAGACGACGACTACCCACTAACACTTAAGATCTAATGAAGACTAAGAAAATTGCTATTTTACATATAAACGTACCGGGATACTGGTTGCTTACTACAATGCTGAGTGAGTGACTGATTGTAAGTGTCCTATTCCGTGTAGGAAGCGAATGACATTAGACGCGACAGACGCCAGACAATTCAAAATAACTCTTAATTTAACGAGTTGTGTCTCTGCAATTTATCACAGTGGCTAAATATAAGCTTATATGTTTACGCACCACGCTTATGTTTGCTACCTTTCTACTTTCTACAACCAAGCATGGTTACATTAATTATATAGGAATGTTCCATTGAACGCACTTTACAGGTGCAAAATGTTTTCGCTCTAATTAAAGCTCAGATTTTAAAATGAATTTCGCAAATTTAGTCTACACTTTTCATTTACTAGCAGAGAATTTCATAATACAAGATTGTTCCACTTTACAGTAGATCAAAGTGTCATTACTAGTCATTACTTTATAAATGCGTATTTACTGCACATTCATGTGCATACTTTGTTTCATCAATAGACCTTTACCAATAGTTTTGTCGTTTAGCCAGAGAAATTAAAGTTTGGTTATATGGAGAAAGTAGGGCTCGCAATTCGTATGTGTTCTGCTAATTAAGGCTGGGAAAGTGCGTGATAAGCAGTATTTCCTTAATTGGCTTGTCTTTGTGTGATCGTCCACCGACTCGGTCTTTTAATATTTCTCACATTCGCAAATAATGTCTGTTGAAACTGTGAGATGAGAAGTATATCAAATATTAGCTCCAACGAATAAGTCAGCGTGTCAGCTTTGCATCAGGACTTGTACTCTTACCATCCACGTTTTATTTCAAACGTGAGTACACAATAGCCCCAAGCCTGTACTCTTTATTATGGCCATTGCACCGTTCACATTTTTTAGCCAGAGTAAGAATTTTTAGCAAGTTGTTTGAATAACTAACATGAATTAAGATGTTGAGAAAAATTGTGGATTTACCATTGTGAATTCAAAGTCGGAAAGAAGACACATTCAAAATGTGCTTTCCTTACTAGTTGGTTTGTTCACGTTGAGATAAGGTCGCGTTTACCTATTTATATATTCAAGTAAACTGATTTCTGCTAAAATAACCTAAATGCAATGTAATTATTGTATTTATATGGAAGTAGGTGAAAGAAGATGACAAGATGCTTTCAGTCGCACAATCATAGGAACAAAAACTGCATCGTTCTGATGCAAAGGTAAATGGTGATAATAAGTGTGTAAAGATGTTACCATTTCTGTGGAGATTGTCAAATGTTATATTTTAGCTTTTAAAAGTGAACAATATTAAAATATAAAAGAATGCTAAAGGGCTGATTCTGGGGCAAACAATGATACATTATGATGATCAAGTTGAATATCAAAATAGTCCTATGATTGAGTCCTTCACTGCAGAACATATGGATGTATTCTCCTTACACTTATATTTGAATGAATTTATTTAAGATGGATTCTCCACAATCCTTGGTGCACACACGAACGTTTTAGGAATACCGTAAGGTACCTTCAGCGACAACATAGGTATACTACAGACTATACTAGTAGTACACTTCTTTGACAAAGACAAGACTGTCAAAACTGTTTGGAAAGTCTCCCAAGAATGAGATGGAGGGTTAATGAGTCGTTAGAAAGTTTTAATTGGTACTGCACGGCTCAAGTGAGACTTTTGTCTGGATTGGTCCTCTCGCACTCTTTACTTTACTTCATTCACTTCAATCCACTCGAGTTAACTATGGGTTGACTTAACTTCACTCCCGGCATTCACTCTTTCTCTCTCTCTCTTCAGTCAAAATTCCCGTTTAGAACTTGTCCCATTTCATTACATACTTAATAGCTGCTGTCCGTTGTGCCACTAAACCAAATGTAAGCGACTGAAAGCGCGCGTGCAGAATCGTTTTTCCTAGTTCACTTTTCACCAAGGTAAAAATTTAAGGATCTTGTGAAAGTGGTAGAAGACAATTCCTTGACTGGCTTCGGTTGTGTTGTCACTTGTTATGGAAGTTGGAGCGTAGGCGTTCGTGTACATATTGTAACGCTGCTAAAATATTTTTTCCTATTTCTGTTTCGACAGTTTTCGAGAATTATTGCTCAGTTTGGTCATCAAAGTGAATGAAAATGACTCCACGGTATGTAATCATACAAGCAAGCATAGTATATGTGACGCACGTATATCTAGGCTGACAATGAGTCAAAGATAAGAAGCTTACCATTGTTTATTATTTAACGTAAATTGACTGGGTGCACTTTGGGAAAGTCGACTTTTTCCATTTAGTGAAATTTACCAACAAACTCAGTCACTACAATTATTATTACCCAAATTGCCCTTATTTTTGTGAGTGAGGAAACATGTACGAATGATCAATAGATAGAGTAAGTAGAATTGTACCTCGAAAAGTTTAAGACAAAATTTTAATTGAAACGAACCGAAAGTTATTTAATTATGTTATGTATATTTCGCATTATGTACCACAGTCTATTTATAGGTGTTCCTTAAAGTACCCTTTCACCACTTATCGATTGCAACCTTTAGAACAATGCATCAGTGTTGATTGTGTTGAATACTTTAATATTAACACATTCATTAGTGCACATAATTGCTTTACTCCCTGCTCACATTAACTAATTATTTGCAAGTTCGTCTCGCCGGTGCAATTATAGAAAATCAAATTATATTCGTGCATTTATAGAATCGTCTTGGACTAAATAGGTATCTTTGCTACTTGAGTGGGGAGAGTAGATAGCAAATTATCATTAACCCAAGCGAAGAAAATCACTCAATGTTCTTCCTGATTTTGAGTGAGAGTATAATACTAGAGTTGACAGGAGGATTAGATTTCGAGCGAGTTGCGGGATATGAATCATTTCTTACGTGAACTAATTTCCCAGAATCTACAAACAGGTATTTTAGAAGCATATATATAACAAAGTGCTGGTTGTAGGTAACGCGGGCAATAATTAAAGTACAAGTGTGCGTGCCAAACTTTATGGGCAGCCATCACTTGACGTCAGAGACTTTACGTCATGTTACTATTCTTAGTTAGTGTTCCTTCTTCAATTTAAACGAGTGTCGAAGACAGTGACAACAAATCCACTGTGATATTTAAATAAAAATGTTTTCTTTCTGCACACTTGTGAACAAACTCTTAGACAAAGTAGTCTTGCATTGCACACTCAACTTTGAACTCAATACTTGTGCCATTTTTATGTAATGAAATACAACGTCAGACTTTCACTCCTTGTCACCCAGTCAATCTTTCACAGTAATCGCTAGGATCAGTGTTATATAAATAAATTAGCTCACCAACTGGGATTTTCGGTAGACATTATAAATAGTGTACAGGAATCATGTAAAATAATAACCGTATAGCTGTTTCCCACCTGTGCTGTTGATTGTAGGATATTTCTACGCGAAACTGGGTTATACAACTAGAAATACATATTTAACCACAATGGGGAATATTGAAGATATAATCACTAAAGGATTTGCACTATGGAGCAGAAAAATTATAATTAAGAGTGGACACGTTATTAAGGTTAAATTTCGGTATGGGTCGGTATAAATAGATAATCCAAAAGACCCATTTTCCCCGGTGGGGTGGGGAAAATTCTAGACAGTGGGGAGGTGGAACTACACGAAGCAGTCCCACAGCGACTTCACACAGAAGGAAAAGGAAGTGCATTGTATTGCTTGGCTGGCAGTTACTGATAGTGTCAAAGAGCGAGTTCGAAATCCACTTTAGCTTTCAGCCTTATTGTCAGTTTCCTCTCAGAGTAATTTGATTTGATTGGCTCTCTGATTTGATTTAAGAACGTAAGTTGATACACGAGCATGTGTAAAGCACGGAGATTGGAATTGCATGTATGTATGAGGGAATTTCAGATTCGAATGAAATCTCATTAGAATCTCAACCTCGAAATCATATAGTCTAACAAGTATTGTAAAAGAGGAAGCATTGTATTCACTTCTAAACTAGCAACATATGAAGTAGTAGTGAAATAAGTAGATCTGTTCCTTTCGTACTAGTCTGAGGGAAGTACCTCGCTTGCAGTAAGTTTTCTCCTCAACGTCGTCGTCTGCTTTCGAACAGACGAGAGAGAGAGAGAGAGAGAGAGAGTCAAAGGGAACGCAGAAGAAATTCGAACGAAGAACTGAAGAGAACATCGTGTCTCGGTTTAGATTTAGTGTGGCAGTAGTCAAGTACAAGACACGATGAAGAATGGAATTGTGAAGGAAAACGTGAGTTTCTTGCTCTGATTTAAGGCTCAAAGAATGTCTAAGGCAGAAATGAGACTACTACCAGTACATATGTATTGATGTGCCCAATACTGCACACAGTTATACATAAGAAAGGGAGAGAGAGAGAGAGGATCGCTTTTAAGTCTCTCTTCTTGTTGCCAATGCAATGCATTGGCTTTAGTTTAAGTTGACTTGCTGTGGCATATGGCAATGCAGCTATACTGCTTATAGCGCTTATGCTCTCACTTTACAACTGTTTCTATATATAGAGAGCCTCTATTTGTAGCAGAGTGAAATTCAAGTGAGCACGCATCAGTAACTCGTTATTTGAAATGCAATTTCCTCCGTCAGTCACAATGAGGAAGGATTAGAGGGAATGGGTTCGTGACCGCACCTTGCCTTGACGGGCCTCGCTTGACAATAACAGTCAACTGAAGCCAATATGGGTGAGTTAAACCAAACTTAGATAAACTGGAGCAAAATCCAAGAAAGACCATAAGAAGATTCTGACTCGACTTCACAGTTCAAACACTCAAGCCCACGTCATAGGACTCCAGTAATGGGAATTATGTATTATATCTTCACAGACACTGTCAGAACTTTGAAGAATGTAAGAGTCAGTGGAATTGCAACAGAAACCGCACACTTGAGTAAATTTTGACTTGTAGCCAGTTTCCTTAGTCGAGCTACGGTAATAAGTGTTGCATGGCAGATTGGATCCTGTTTCATACTGTGGAATCCAGATTTATTCTGGCTATTGGTGACTGGTGCATTGTAAATGTTAAATGGGAACGGATATCACATAAGAAACATCGTGGAGTGTGTGCTGTCGCCTTTATCTCCAGATTCCTATACTTTTTTTTCTATGAATCCAAATCCAGTACACACACAATGCACAAGAACACAATGACTGTGTGGTGCGGTATGGGTTCAGGGCCCTTGTTGGTACAGTTTAACTATGTCGTATACATTTGCAATAGGAACTCTCTGTGTCGTCGTAGTATACAGGACAGCAAGTACGGTGAAAGCACGTGCAAGTATACTTTTTGTATTCTATAAGGTATTCCCTTGCTATTGAGAATGGCGTTCTCTCTAAACTATAATGTAATGCATTTATGTAACTGTGTGGCATTGCCGGCTTTTTATTCTCTTGACATTGTAATAGATTGCATATGCATGCTGTGTACATCACTTTCGTACACTCGTACGATCTTCTTCGTTGGCCTTCTGTGAGTAGTAGGTGAGATATGTGTTTACGTGTAGTACAGTGCTTGCATCCACTTAGGTGCTGTTGTAATAGGTGTATAGATGGTGGTCCAATTGTAGTACGATTTTTTTTTCCATTTCGTCCTCTGCAGCTCAAAGTTTTCTCATGAATACAAACGATTGACAATTGACCTTTTGGTATGAAAGAAACGGTTGGAGACGATGGGAAACGACACTATCGAGACTACAAGCGAAACTGAGATTTCTGTGCATTATCATTCCAGATCAGCCAGAGAGTCTAAATAATTGTTTTAGCATCACGCCAAGTTAACCATTCGTAAACTAACTAAGGCCTGAGCTACTCTGCATCTTTAACTGTATTGTGTCCTTGTAATATGGTACGTGGTCCAGGTTTTGCTTTCTTATCATAAGACAATTTCATTTTAAGTACTGTCATCGAGAGATTTTTATGGGCTAAAACCTCGGATCTCAGTGATTCCCTGGTATTGTTTAGAGTGGCGGGGAGATACCTTCAGATAGAGGACCATTTCCAGAATCACCGCCATTACTATTACCATGTATGACGTGCACTTCAATAAAGATAAAGAAAATATTTAGAAAGGTTGACTTTGCGAAAAGTAAACCAACTCGAAGATACAACAGTAGAGCAGTGTGGATACAAGGGGAAATGAAATTTGGTCTATTCCGTCGTTCGTCGTTCCTTCGCTTCCGTCTCTCTATTGAAATTCTTTCTTCTCGGTAGACAATTCACACGAACACTCAAGCTCACTAAAATAAAGCAGTTAGATGAACACATCTTGTAGAAACACTTCTTTATTTGCTCTGGAAGAGGAATTTCTTCTAATTGTAATCTATAAGCCAGTCATCTGTACAGATACACCAAAGTCATTCTCTATTGTGTATAGAGTAAGTAATTACAAAGACAATATTGCATTCTGCGTCCTAATCAAAACTTTAATCATGTAAAGTAGAAATTTCCAATTAATTTTTTTTGGTCCTTGAAAATGTTTGCTGAGCAAATTAAATCTGGCTTAATCAGTTTCTTTTTAATGGTGGATGTGCTAGGGGCACTTAATACATACAAATATTTTGTGCATTGGTCAATTGTTAATTTTATTTTCCTTGTATTTTCGTCAAAATTTTGAAACTAGTTTTTATCCATAATATTGGCCCAGTCTATAGTAGTGCAGGATAAGAAGGAGCCAGCATAAACTGCATTTGTTTAACTCAACCTTGACAAAGTTATGCTCACAAGCACAAACCTATTACATATATCTGTACTGTGTAGTACTGTACATAGTACGCAACATCATCCGCAGTCTTATTTACCAATGGTATCGAATCCGGATCCTAGAATTCTTACGATGATAGAATTGTACATTCAAAGTCGTGTCTAACATGTTCGGATATCTATCAGTGTTTTGTAAGATGAGTCAATTCGAAAGTGAAAACCCGAAGCATAAAATTGATACAAACAAGCGGAAACTACAAGCAGATAGTTAGAGTGGCTAAAACGTAAGGCTTTGGAGCGCATATCTGCAGATTTTGTGTAACTATTTACTATTCCTTTCCTACTTCCTCTTTTGTTTACTTTAGCTGTACGTCGTTGGATAACGTTCTGTTTGAATGAGTGAGCTTCTGTTAGTAGAGGCATTCTATTTTATTCCGTGTACACTGGCTACACTGTCTATTAACTATGTAATAAGTATATGTTGTAGTAGAGTATAGAATGCGTGCTGTATATTACGTAGTATTGGTTCATCGATCCTTCAAAAGAAGAAACATGTACACACTACACGCAAAGAACAAATTTTATTTCCAAAGATTGCATGCTCACAGAGGAATACAGAGAATATCTAAGTTACTTAGCAAGGAAAGAGAGAAAAGGATCGGAATACCCATACGATCACATAATCCATTCAAAGTTTACAAGTAGAATATGCCTCTTTGAATGGCCTTCCGAGTGTTTGTAGAATAAAAGGGACGTAATGCAATTTTAGCCACCCATCACAAATAATAGTGGGTATGCTTCCTCAAAAAGTATAGGAAACACTTGTAAGTAAAGTATTGATTGCTCCCCGTATAACTTGTACATGCATTCATATGTATGTAAGTATACAGAGCGTAGTAGAAGTAGCGATGGAAAAAGTGCGAGAGAGCACAAGGCAACTGCATGCACGTAAACACTGCACAAGCTAAAAACACAAAAAGTATGTAGTACAGTATTGTGATATTTTCTGTAACTGCACTCCGTGTATATTGTACGTATACTTTTTGGCTCGTTTAAAGTTGACACAGACATATTTTCCATGGTGTTACTTTGCTTTGCTTTCCAACGTTTTATTTTAGTCTTTCACTTGAACTTTTGTTGTATGTATTGTAGCCTGTCGCAATGACTAGTTCGATTTTATTGTAAGGAAAATCACATAGCAGCTAGACCTAGATTCTCTACTTTTTACTGTAGGAGCAGAGGAACAGGCTGGATTCCTTTTACTTTTACCACTGCTCCTACCAGAGTTGAGTGGAATAAAATATGGAATGTATTTGAAGAAAGGTTAACCCCATAGAGATTTATATTGCATTACTACTCTTGACAGACAGGCATACAAGCTGCCTTTGTTGTCACAAAAAAACGTGAAAATGTTTGAATGCTTCGGTAAGAAAATTTTGTCTTTAAAGTACATTACTGAAGATAAAACCACAAAGTGCAAAGCAAACTGAATGTACTTAAAGAACACTTTTCCACTAGATGTTTTCACATTGCACAACCAGGAAACCAGATCTTTTCATGTAAAAGGCTTCGAACTAAATTCCATTGCCTTAAGTAAGAAATAAAAATACTAAGGTTCCAAATGCTGTAAGAATATAGAGATGATAAATATATTTTGAGAGACTTTTTTCACAACATTATAGTGCAATCGAGAAGCCTTTGCATTCGTATGGGCGTTTTTATGTCTGTAATGTACATATGCTAGGGTTTAAAATGCTTCAAGTGTTAATAGTTGTCTATGTAAGGTAAAAGACCACTGATACTAAGAAATGGAGCAGAAAATATTGGTAAAGATGCATCAATAATATTCACGTAATTTGTAGTATTAACTTCGTGTTCGTTTACACAAAACCAATTATACTTATTATTAGCCGTACTCATTTTTATAGTGTATAGACATATGCATTGCAGTTCTATAATATGGATTGGTATAGGTACTCAGATCTTAAAATATATATATCGTAGTTTAATTGATTGTGTAGTTAGACCGTTTATTTTAAATACGTACTGCTTTATTTAGAATTCAGACTAGATTGCGTCAGAGAGTTGCATCTAACGTGCGCCGAATTTATTCATTTTCTGCAAACCTATTCAGAAAAGCAAGTCTCATGCACAAACATAGGAAGTTGTCTGTAAATCCATTACGTTGGATAGGTATTCAACGTAAATTCATTTATACTTGCACGTATAAAAATCTCCACTCGTATTTGCTCGGCAATCATTCTGTGATGTGTGCTTTAATTTTCTTTCTAAAATCGATTTACGACATCATTGTACTAATCTGGATATGAAAGGAAACGTGATGGAGAATGCTGGAGAAAACGTTAGCGTTTCGTTCAAAATTGTCAAGCTGAAAGCACAAGATCGAATGAGGCAGAACTTGAATTGATTTAACTCCTACAATGCAATCGAAAGTGTCTTTATTCTGAACTGCAATGTGATTTGAAAACCGATCGAGTTTCGTACAATCAGAACTCGCGGGAATCCGAGGAGGTGTACTGTGCTAACAGTACATCATATACGTATTTATAAACTGCAATTTAACAAGTCAACAGCAAAATATAAAATCAATAGAAATTTACGCATCAGATAATTTAGACTAAAATTTTGGACAGAATTTTGAGATTTTTTTTGTACCTTTCAATTGATCAAATAACTCCTCAGGTAAATAAATTGAAGTACTTATACCACAAAATACATACAAAATACCATTAATTATAAGGATAATACATATTGGCGATTGCTTCCCGTGGTACGAATAGTACATGAAACTTCACAGTCAGTTAGCGCAATGAGAAAACGCCCCTAAGCGACTTCATTTTTCCACCGTCTTCAAATAAATAGCATTACAAACGAAAAGCTGTCTTGGTAGACCTTTAATGTACGCATTTTTTGTGTTTAGTTTGGGATTATAGCTGTCACTTGAAATGGAAAATGGAATATCAAACAGAAATCAAAGATGCTTTGTTGTTGACAGATTTTCCTATATTGTTTCTCCACATGGGGTCCTCCGTCCTCCTTCAACCTAAACACAGTTGTAGTCATATTATGATAATACTAGTAGGGCTGTCTATGTACTAGGGTGGCAGCAAACCACACAATAAGTCTGTTACTTTAGATTGATGTTTGGATTGGTTGCTCGGCTCTATGTTGTTCTGATCTGATACGATGAAATGCAATTGAGGTCTTTCTCTTTCTAATTCACAGACTCTCCAATTGCTGAATTGCGACTGGGTTCGGCTCTCCTTAAGGCATATGATGGTATAAAATCTGGTGATGACGTATATTTTGGTAAGTTTTACATGTACCTATATTTATATTATAATGTGTTACGGTCCGTTTGTATGTACATACTAAAGCATCTTTTAATGCTTAAATTACTACACATCTAATTGAAACTCAGATTTGTGAAGCCATTATGCTGAGAGAGAGTGCAAATGTTGTGTGTAAGTGGATGCAACTTTCATTTATAGAAGTTGCTATATATATATCTTCAAGTATCATCCACGACCAGTTGAGAGGCTGCAAAAGAATTACATGTAGTCAATAGAAAAAGCAAAATTTAGGTTTTATGAACACACTGAGTGACCTGCACATGTGCACTACAAATGGACCATATATATATATATGTACCATAAAATATAAAGCTATATACTATATGATAAATATATACATATAAATGATTTTTTCTTAATAGAGTGTCTCATCAAAGCGAATCCACCAATACACAAGTTATCTTGGTATCACAACGTAAGTTCTCTTTTTGGTTTCTATCCAAGAGCATCCCCCTACAAATAAATATATAGTGAATACAACCTGTTCCAAAAGATTGATTCCTTTGATACGTAGCTGCACTGCCTGTGTGGTACATGTAGCTATATACCCACCAAAGGTAATGGTAGGCACAACGAAAAATTCAATCCAATCCTGCCACACGTTTGATTGTTTATCTAAGCTGTTGTATATTGTGTATGGTGGTGCACGGTGTACGTACAAACGGTTTCACTATACCTTAATACATTCGTCGCGTATCCACAGTCATTCGTAATGCTCTTGTTAGAATTCTCACGAAATCCAACGCAATCGTAATTGCGATTGTGCCTGCCTAATAAGTTTTCAGGGATGAGCCAGCAGCGAGACACCTATACGGTGTACTACTACCGACTACCACTCTCCTGTATGTACATTAAGTGCACTATTGTGTTTGTGAGAGCTTAAGCTAAGGCAAATCAATATCGATTCCATTAGAAGGAGTAATCATGTAGAATCGCTCTACAATCTACTTAGGTAAGCTCCATCGCTTGGGCATTAGCACGTGACACTGATTCTCTCCTGAGTGAAAGTTATGTGAGAAGAATAAGATTACTGGATTCCCATTGTTTGTTTGTGTGTGTATGTTTTCTTTCCAGAGAAACTTAAGATGATAATGACATTGCTACCATATCCAAGGGGAAAGCAGGCAGTGGTAGACACTGGAGGCGTTTCGTGCAAGCATAATTCAAGCGCTGATTTAGTTGACACTTTAAATGCCAGGAATATAATCTCTGACTGTTAAAGTGTGAACAACGCTCTACTCTCTGTCTCTCTTCTCTCTGGTTGTAACTTGTAGAGACAAATAGCAAAAGTAGCAGTAAGAAAGCAGTTTTCCTTGTAGAACCTTTCCATTATTTACTGTGTGTTTCTCCCCTAGAGTTACTTATATGAAAATGTTATATACTATGTACATGTTACCGGGTATAGTGTGGTAGTACCTAAACGTCAACGTTAGAAGTATGACGTTTCTCCAGTATTGTTTAAAAGGAGATTCTGGAGTTGACTAGACTTTACTTTGAGTTACACCAGGCTCTGACAAGTCCCTTTACGTCTGGCCATTTGTATGGAGAAAGAAGCGAAAGCAGAATTGAATTGCTTTACTTTTACCACCCCTGTTTGTGTACAGAAGATTCACTAAAGAGACAGCGACAAGATTCTACAGAGCGAGCAAACAACACAAAGTAGGAATGTTGAAACTGCTATATGTACATACGAATGCGATATATAGTGCCTTGAACTATAGTTAATACGTACAGTCATTGCCATTGCTGTGTGTGTGTGGGCAGAGTGGACACTCACCTTACTTGATATAAAAAATAGTTTTCACACGATCTTGCACTATTGGAAAAGATTAGAGTAGGACGTGAAATAACACAGGATTTACTTCCAATAGTAATCTATGAAGTGCAGTGCAACACAAAAACGAATCAACTCAAAGGTCAAAAGAACAAACTCTGTTAGCGATCAAACAAACAAACAAAATTGTATGAGCTCGTCAATCCCCCTTTTCATTGCATATATATGGGATTGAGTTGAAATGCCATGACCAAGTCTGTACCAATGTCGGCACTCTCACAAGACAAGATGACTCCACGCACGTGTTTCAAATGTTCAAAGACTAATCGAAAATAAAAGAGCTCTCGAATGCGCTTGATGGGCCTGACGTGGGCGAAAGACGAAAAAAACCAGAAATAGAATGTGCAATGCTGTAATCTCTCTCCAGTAGTTGGAAAACAGCAACAGCTTCTCATGAATTTTTACTTTTGAAAGTTTGAGGTGTGGGTGGCGGTGGCGATAAGTTTTAATTGACAAAAATCATGATCGATTAAGTTCTAGCCACGTACTGAAAACAATAAAGAAATAGGAAAGATTAGTCAGGTCTCTGTTTTACTAATGTTGCTGCGAGAATCTGAACTTTTCAATCAGATATGAAATCGTAACAAAGTTGAATGCGCTACCGTATTATTATTTGGGGGGATATACTGACAGTTAACAATATACAGTTATTAGTTCAAGGATAAATGTTGACTTTTAGTAGGGGAGAGAGAGAGAGCGTCGTCGAGGTGCGGACTAACTACCGCTTTGCTCCGTAGGTTTTATTTAACTTATCTGAGGAAAAGTTTGAGGTCTTGAAGGAAAATGAAAGCTTAGTTTTCCGTAGGTGTGAAAAATGCGTGTGAGTCGATTCCGTTGAAGCGATTAATTGTTATTTCAGTGATATTATCGTTAGAAAAACATGCAGCTTTGTGTTTTTCTGCAATCCCCTCGAATAATTGCAGAATACATTCTGTGCACGACTTGTCTG
>JABASC010000268.1:0-49225 GCA_019776185.1 Plutomurus gul
TGTTGTGTACACATGCACAATCGTGTCTTCGTGTCGGTGGACGGAGGACTCATGTCACTAGAAAATATAATAATGAGTTGCCATACAATCTATACCACGTTTACACGGGCTTTACTTTTATGTGCTACTTAATCACCACTTAAAGATATATTAAATAAATGCTAATAAACACGTTCAATGTATTAGATATCCCGTTGCACATACATCTAAATCGTTGATCCTGTTTAAGCATTTGTAGGTAATATTTATCATTGTAATTTTGTGCTCGCTTTCCGTGTTTGAAATTAAATGAACCTGGTAGGGGAAGTGCATGACACTTATGTTAGTTGTTTTATTTAAATCAGGAACAAGATGAATATGAAATCTTTACTAAAGTAAAGGAATGACGCATTTATATTAAATTTTTGTGATTGCAGACTTTGCGGTTGGTTGAGAGTTATTTCCCGGCTTTTTAGTAAGGTGCTATGTTTTAAAAGGCTTTACTAGATTGTATATTATGTGTACTATTTACATGGCACGCGGTGTTATGCAAAGCGGCATTATGTTTGTCTTAGGATAACAATTCTAAAGTGAGTGATGTATTTTTGGTTTTCGTCAGGAGAAAATGCACAGATTTGGGACTGGGAAATAAGAGAAACTGCTAGTGAGAAGGAACGAGTAGTTTTTTTTAGAAGAAATGTAGTGGCTCAGATGAAGAAAAGCGGAGACAAGAAGACAAAGGCACGAGGAGGGCTACAGAGAGAGAGAGAGAGCTCTGCTCCATTGCATAGAAATGCAAAAAAAGACAGGAACCAAAGATATAAAATAATTTAAGATCAGATATATGACCGAGGAAATATTAAACTTTATAACACTGGGTTGCATGGGTGTAAATGCGGGGAATAAGCTAGCATAAAGACATAAAGCTCGACTCACGACTCAGTAATGAAAATAAACGGCTCTCTTTGCTGATATATGTTTCAAGCTTCCTCAAATATTGAGTTTTTCTTCCTTAAAAAGCTTATAATAAAAGGTCTAGTGTACTAGTCGCTTGGAATACTAAACGAATTTTTGTCTTCACAAAATTAGCCTTTATAGTCTATCTGTCTGTCTCTGTGAAATGAGGGAAACCGTTGTGCAGCATTGAAAGCTTTTAATCCTATTTGCTGATACGTATACTTTCTACTGTAAGATGTTTTGCAGTGTACAATGAATTTTTTACTAGCTCTAACATATATTATCAAAATATTACCAACAACAACAAAAGCAGACACTCGTAATTGCTCATACATTATTAGTACTAGGAATTGTACCAAGGTCACCTTTTTTGTGGTAAGGCAGATTAAACCGCTCTAGGTGCTACTGAATAATTTCAGCTTGCTGATTTGCAAATAATTTTTTTCGGAAGATGGCAAATATTTATTGTTTGTTCTTCATTCAAGGCTTCCAATTAGAAGAAAATTTTTAGGCTTGTACATAGTGTTACTTTACTTCAAGTCGTTGGGAAATATTATTGGTTTTCTCTTATGCGATGTGTACTGCTTACAATCATAGTGAGTGAGTCATGGATAACAGTTTCACGTTTGAAGTGTGCGACGAACTTGTTTGCTTTGTGCAACAGCTACCGTTTGAAATAGTTGAGAAGGAGTAAAAATTGATATGAAACTATGAAGAGACAGAGAGAGAAACCGATATGCACATAACCTGCTATTGTTTATTATAAGATGTAACGTGAAGATAGGCAATAGACAATGACAGTAATCCGATGGGTTGGCGAAAGAAAAGTAAACTGGCCGTCAAGTTGGAATTACAATGTAAATGCGTAGTGAACATCCACAAAATGACTATGACTACACTTACAATGAGAGATATATACGGCTATATAAGCGAAATGATAGATACAGGTCTCCAAACCAGACCACACACAAATACGTACGACATATATGTACTTTCTTACTTTGTATTTACAATTTTCTAGTCACATTACAGCAACAGCACTACTTACTACTACAACTACTACTACACATTGACTGTGAGAAAGGAAAGTAGTCAAAAAAAAAGAATAGAGAAATATACGGACGTTGGGGGGAGCGTGTGTGCACGATGATTTGGCTCTGGGATGGGTTGACCGAAATCGTGCTGGAAATATTTTAAGACTATCCGTTGATCCCTGCAAATGTTGGTGAAAAATATGGAAATTTCAACTGACAGGACCCAAATGCCATTTTCCTCACCTAATCCACACAATTTTCCAGCGAAGATGACCTCTTAGAGGGGATCTGTCAAAGGATCTAAGATATAGAAGAGAAACTACGGAAAGAAAGGCGTGCGGCCAACCAGCTAAAAAACTCGTCTGTATATATAGCATTTACTCGGAGAAAGAACAATTCTTACTACACAGGGTGTCCAACTACTTGCGAAGTGAAAAATATAAGTTGAACATACAATAGATGTAATATACAGCTTTTATAAGTTAATTGAATGCCCACAATCACACTAGATTCAACGATAAAATTAAACCAAGAAATTAATTTCAAAAGCATCAATGCCGATTAAAGTTTTAATCATGTGTTGAATAAAATGCAGTTAATCAACATAGATGTATAAAGTGTCCATATTCTGGTAATACAATTCAAATTCGTGGCTCACATGCACATGTTTCAATTTATTCTCCCTTCTTAAATGTAATTATTTAGATTGTAATTTTCGTATAAAAATTTCAAAGCACCCTGAACAAGGTTCAAGTTATTGTAAAGGCTTTCAACTTTCACTCGAGTCGACAATTCCTGAACCACGACGACAGAATATCATCTCTCCATCTCACATCACAGTTAGATACATTACATACATGGGTAGATGTGAGCTCCAAGGAGTCTTCTTATACCGTTTAGTCGTTTTCGCCTACACTACTAATACTAATGCTTTAGTCTTGCCAGGATACAGTTGGCGAATCAAGTCCAACGTCCAACACAAGCGAAACTAAACTAAACACATCGCCGCGTGTACACTTCTCTCTCTATCTCTCTCTCTCAACATCTCAACTGGGTACACATGTATAATGTACTTACCGTATTCCATACAGAGTTGAATTTAGAGAAACTTATTCTTGGCCTAGCTAAGCTCTAATAGGATTGTAAAGAACAGTACATGCTATATCTGTATACTAGGCAGCCGAGGAAGAATCTGTATAATATATAAAAGACTCTCCTCTCCTTTTGCTGGACAAAATGGGTACTTTGTGAATCTAATGGTTATTCCCAGATTTTCGTAGCCATTATACTTCACTGGACTCTGGTTGCTGTTGGTACACTTGTGTGTATTCTGCTAGTGAGTCCAAATCGTCTTCAAACCATTCATTCGATCCGGATCCTCATAGTTGTCTTCCTTGTATGTACGATAGTGGGTTCAGCCTAGTCTCCCCGTAGTCCCCTGTCAAGTGTTACTCCACCACCGTAGCCAGAAACTTAACCAGCCAGCATCAATTCAAGTCCACACACACTACATACATTTATTGGTGATTTTCATCGCTCCAATTATTATTTATTTTAGCACCACATTTCTAGGGGATTGACGACGGACAGTGACGAGCGAAACGACTCGAATAACTTCCTGTTAAATTCCCCTTTTATGCCTTTTATGCTTACTGTTACCTCTGATCAATCATTTCCTTCCCTTGTGATAGTTGGGAATCTCTATCACACGTATAGATGCGCGAGAACCATGTATAATATGAGAAATCGTATAAATATAAATAATCCACACTGTTAACTGGGAATGTTATGCTGTGTGGTAGGGAAAATGTGCACAAATATTGAGTCAGTGAGTCTGTCCACATATTGTGAATGGAATATGGGTATTTATTTAGTAAATAGTAATATACACGTAATATTATTTATGTATGTATTTATTTTTCTAGGAGAAAGTGGACTGGATGGGAGTTCTCTAATGCGATTTAAAAATAATTGCTAAAGATTGAAGGTATATGGTTACTCGCAGTTAGAGCACAAGGCTTGCTTATATTTTAGTTCTAAGAAGGGGGAGACTCATCTGAAGAAGAAAATGAAAACGTCCGAATAAGATTCTGAGCACTAATGCTATATAAAACTCTACATTATGTACTTGAGCTTACTGAGGAGTTGAGTCTTGTGCACGAAGCGTTTTGCTACATAGGTAAGTAAGGCAAGTGATTATTTAAATCAACGAAGCGGAAGCTTAGAATTGGATTTTGATTTTCTCAAGTTTTCGTGTCGTTTAGTTATTTTTGAAATTGAACATGTTGTATTGAGTAAGGTTGCGTGGGTTAGAGACCGTTTCAGTGCAGTGCAATGGTTTTCTGTGTGTGTACTTGGACGGGGCAAGATCCGAGTTCTTAATGTACTGTATACATTTACAAAGACGATGAAAGGTAGAGAGTATAGATCAAGAAGGGAGCCAGGCACTTGAGAAATCAATTTAGCTTAGGATTGGAGAGGTTGGCGGACTGAATGAGACATTTTTCATATTATTTGGTGCTTAAGTGGGTCCAGCACTTTTAGTTACTGGCTTTCTCAATTTTCAAGAGCATCGACTCCATTGGTTTCCCATAATGTAATATTATTTAGGAAAACTAAAAAAGTTTGGGCTTTCTGCTCAATGGTGAACTGGTGGACTATGTGAAATCATAGCTGCTGCCTAAAGGTCCATAGAGGAGAAAAGCTGAGCACAAAAAGAAAATCAAAACTCATTTAGAAATGAAATGAAATGAATTCAAGCGACAACATGTTTCCGAAATTGCCTGCTTCACATGAAATATTGAACATCAAAATGTGACTTCGAGCTCATAATGTTCAAGTGCCACGAGTACACACACACACTCACATTGCTGATGCTACTCGTCCAAAAAGAAAGTGCAGCGAAACGATCCAATAGTTTAGTCTCCGCATCAGTATTAAGTAACGAGAGAGCGAGTGAGCCAGTCGTCTCAAGCAAACTTTAAGGCGAGGCGAGGCAATGGACTTTGCGTTGCATCACATCCCCCAATTCTCTTCGCAAAGAACCCAGTTGACTTTTTTTGTTTGAGGTATTTTCTTTATTGGTCAAGTGGGTGAGCCGAGTGTAGTGTTGCTTGGCTCGCTTAATCTGCTCATTTTAACTCTATACATAATGCACATTCTGCGTTCGTCTAACACAGAGAACGTGGAACACCTCGATAACTTTTCTCGTCCACTTACTTTCAAAATAAATCGTTCGAAATGAAATAATGACTTTGAAATATCATTTTTCCGCACTCGCAACACGAAATCGGTTCGCCGACTAAACTCAATGTAAATTCCCGTCTGATTTCGAGCGTACGGACTTGTAGTGTTATTATTCTGAATTTCGCAAAGTACACATGATTACTCAATTCAAAACTGATTTAAGAGGTAAACCTGCCTTTTCATAACATTTCTACAGTACATTTTTTTAAATTAAATAAAATCAAAATTATTTAAACGGCTCATCAAACCATGGCCCGTTTTCTAGATGAAGCTATAAAAAGGGAATTTTGGGAATTTCATCTAATTAATTGGTCTTCCAATCTTTTCCATCCCCTTATTGAATTTAGGAAGAAGGAGTTATTTGCGAGATCTGGGAATGACATTTGCATTTTATTCAGTCAATATTTCGTCCAGCCCGGTGAACTTCTTCAGGACAATTAAAGAGTAGAAAAATCGTGTAATCTTCAATTTCAGAAAAAGAGTACAAACAAGAGTAAAAACAAGTGCATCTTGATGTACTAGTCTTTTTCTGAAATTGAAGTTTACACGATTTTTCTACTCTTTAGTTCACCTGGATGGACGAAATATTGACTGAACCTAAATTTTTAATTTGGAAAATGATCACCTTATTTGAAAAGTTTGAATGGAGTGGAAGATTTAAAGAATTTGACGAAATCTCATCTATTCAAACAATATTTCTAATTTGATTCCAAAAAGTACAGCAAAAAATTGGAAAAATAAATAGTCAAAATTGCTCTAAAATCCGATTTTAAAAGTCTGTCATTTGTTTATTTACAATATAATTACATGCGTCCACATAATTAGCACTCCTAGAGCGAATCATTAGCGAATAATTATGGTAGATGTCCCTAAGAGCCTATGTCATTCGATTCACTCGCTATCACTTTCAGGCTGAGATTGGTTGTGACATTGCCAGGAAAACTAATTCCAAATACTCTGACACTACTAAAGCACAAATAAACTTTTGTGCAGAATAATTAGCAGTATAAAACTATGTACTTATATTGAAACGAATGAATCCAAACAACGAACACAAGAATCCTATTTGAAAAACTGAAAGCACGGCTTCCGACAGAAGAACTGGAAAACACACGAGTAGAGGAAAAGGAAATGCTGTAAAGCAAATAGTTGGATAACAAACATTCTCTGTATGCGTGGTAGCTTCGTTCACATTTTAACGCAACTACTGCCTACATTATCTGTTTGTGTCCATAAATAGAGCACACAATTTCCAACTTAGGATGATGGAATTAGAGATGAAACAGAAAGAGGGCTACTACGCAAAACGGTTCAACTTCTCCTCATCAAATACAACATCAAAACAGCGACCAAAAACCAATTAAATGATGATGATCTGTGTTTGTTAAAATTGGCTTTGAGGGTCGCACACAGTCTCATCACTATCACAAAACTTGGCCGCTTAAAGTGACTTTATACTTTAATTGAAGTCATCCACACAAGATACACAATGTATACATAATGAACAGCAGAATCTCTCTCAGAGAAAGAACATCTCTGTAACTGCTAAATTCTCTTGCAAATAATCGTGCTTACAATTCAGAAAAGTTTATTAAAAAAATACTAATACCCAAATACCTGCCCAAGTTTGGACTTTTGTATCATACAAATACAAAGAGCGGGATAATTGTAAATATATAAAGACGATTTGTCCATATCTTTACATTGTGTCTGAAATGTATATAGATGGTACACTGGTTGTTACGTACTGATATCCGACTGGGATGAAGTCGACCGATGAATAGAAAAGAGATGAACATCATCAGATAGTAGATTGGAGTGCGAATGTGCATTGTACAGAGAGCAGAGAGAGAAGCCAACAAAGTCAACTGAAAGGATCAGCTCATTTGTATGCAAGGCAGGCCGAGAGAATCACTTTGATTTTGGACGCTTGCAACAAGAGTTACATCACTTGAGGCTATTCACTAATTATTGTGTCAATGAGGGGAACATTTGGTGTTTCTGGTTAGTCTGTTGTCGTAATTTCCAGCAATGCTGGGCGAGAGAAGAATCGATTCAACGCTTTTGTTTACTCTCAGAACACGCAACACCCTTTCACTAACTCTATTACTGTCTTTCTTACATTACACGGAAAGGGGGTAGGAGCACATTTGTAATTTATACGCAAAAGGAAAGACGTTAGGTCGTAATGTAAACTTTACACGAATTGAGTTTTCATTCATTAAGCACGAATCTACATCCCATCTAAAATGCATCTGGCTGTAGAGCATCATAATAATATAATGTATAATGGCTGAAGGAATATTCATAGGGGAGAGAGGCATCAGATATACTTTATATTATGTACATACACCATAGTGGGCCAGTCATTATATTTACTACTCACTGAGGAATCACAGAGCTCTTAATTGACGCCTCTGCAGGAGTTTTCGTTTGTTTCATTTGGCCATTTAGTTTTTTCTTCCACTCTCTCTCACCATAGTAAATATATCGTTGGATGGGATTTCATTCATTTCGGCTTCCATTCAAATTGACTTGTTGTATTCTTTATAGTGGGTATTCATTATGTTCATTAACACCCTCCGAATGACTGTTCATTGGAGAACCATGAGCTTTTGTGTTCTATTAATTATTCACACTGCTGCTACCATTGTCAAGATTGAACAGCTTGCTGTTTGTTATTGTATTGAAATTTAGCCGGAGGATATCCTCTTCAAAAGATACCTACACTTGCATCCTCCTCTCTGATTAATTTCCACTTAAGGATGATGATATCCAGCACGGTATTTACAAGGCCTCCAGTGTTAGTTGATACTTAGCTTACTTGTTAGTTAAGGGGTGGAAAAAAATTCAAAGCTCTTTTCTATTCTGACATCTGCTTAGCACTACAGACAATTTGTCGTCATGTTTTTATTATTTTAATTGAATTACAATAGGAAGAAGTGTATTAACAGAAAGAGAGATTTATGACATTTTAATAAGTGGTAGGAAGAATGTTTCCAGCAGCGAGTAAAAAAAGTCATACTTGGGAAGTCAATTTAATTATTTTCCCTGGGAAAATACTTGCCAAAGATGTTTTTCATGGTTCTATGGTATGGCACGGTTCTGTGATATCTTATGATGAAGATATTAGATATTATATGTATAAAAATGCTTTTCTGACTATTTCGTATAGAGGGGAACCTGCTTCACAAATCCATGTGAACACTAATTTGTTTTGCTCACTTACTTAATATCAGCTCGAAAGTTTCTTGGAGAAGTGAATCTTTCTCTTATGTGAACACTGCCTACATACATACATCAGCCCCATATGTACTTGAGCATTGAGCCTTACGTCAAAGAGAATCCCATCTTGTATTCTCGTCGTTCATTTAATTAATATCAGCAGACCTGTGCGAAAGACCATCCATCATTCGTATCTGGATCCATGAAAGTTCCTTATTTGACGCTGGTGGTTTGTTGATGATGCTCTATATTGTATTTCGTGCTCTACTCTAGAAAAACGGTGAACAGAAAATCTCTCACTCATGCACTGTCGTGTCCTGGCAGCGCTCCATACTACACTCATATAACTGTACTAACTGTACTTATAGGAAGTCATAATTCATATAATATATTATTGTTGAATTATTTAACACCCAAATATATAAGAAATACAAATAGCTGAGAGAATATTAGAATTGCCTGTTTTAATGTGGAAATGTAATCTTCAAGTATATTTTTCAATCACATCTGCCAATTAGTAGTTGAAGAGTTATTGATACTCATTTTAACTGTTAAATTATTTCAATGTCTGCCCAATTGATTTTCTATAGTTTAAAAGTCACTCGGTTTAATTGCTAAATTATTTAATGCTTACTTATAAACACCTTGTAGATTAAGACAGAATACGTTTTGGTATAATGGCTGATATAATAAAATATGCTTTATAATACTTATACCTATATTCATCTATTAGCTTTAGAACATCTTCTATTGATTGAACTGTAAGGTTTCTTCAGTGCAGTTAGGTTGGCCAACTATTGGAATTCTTTGCTATTGTTTGGTCGTGTGAATATACACTTATAAGGATATTCGCTTTGAATGCATATCTACTAGACTGTGGGTAATAACTTGAGAATAATATTTTCTATGTAGCACTCGCTAAAGCTTTGTATTCACTATATAACGTTCTAGAAGGTATCCGTAAATAGCTAAGCTATCTATTCGTTATCCATTTATCCATTCGATCCATTATGTGACATCAATTCTTTTGGTTAGGCAACTCTTCTCAGCCTTCATAATATATATCTCCAGCAGTCTTCTTCTTCTTCTAAGACTTGATCCAACTGAGAAGAAGATCTTGCTTGATTCTCTGGGCGAATGTTTGTAAAGTGAAGGAGTGACGGCACGAGCAAGTGAGTGAATCTATTTAAAAGCATATCAGCTTCTCTACTCCTTGTCAGAGTCAAGCAGCTTTCATCCCTACTTCGCATAAGCAATATTTGCTCACTCTCTCTCTCTCTCTCTCTCTCTCTCTCTTTCCCGATCTATCTGCTCTCGCTTTGAGAATATAATAATAGCAGTGGGTTTGTCGTAATAGTTGGTGGACCGTTACTCTGAAGATTAAAAATGTCATTTTGTTCCATCTACCTACCTATCTGTATGTACACAAGCATCTATGTGTACATATGTAGTTGGAGAAATACGATTTACCTCTATGTATGTTTGTATGTGCCAGCAAGGTATCGTCACAATTCCAGCATTGACTTTATTTACTATGTATTCCTTTCATTTTTCCAGTCTGATTTGAGTGAGAGTTGAATTTAAAGATGAAATTCGAGCAGACAAGTCTCTCCCTTCTCTCCATATAATAATAATCGCCATATGTTAGTCGCAGTGCATTGATACAGTTGAAATATCGTTGTGTAGGCCGTACGTGAGGAAAGGCAGACGAGTAAAACTCCTTCGGTATAAAGTTTGCATTAAGTAGGTGGAATATTTGTAGAAGAGGAAAAGTCAGTCAAGAGAGATATCCTTGTTATTAAGATAGGGTGGTGGTGGTGGTGGGAAGGCGAGTGAGAGATGCACAGAATAGATCGATAGCACATACTTATTCCTATCATTTCCACATTCATATCGTATTTGTGAATCTGTAAACGTACGCAGAGTACTGATAGCATGTCAGTCTACTCGATTCGACAGTTCGATGGACATTTGCTCATCGAATTGAACGGACTTGAGAAAATGCTCACAGATCAGCATGCAAAGAAAACTGAAAGGCAAGAAAGGACTCTGCTGGCTCTCTCGGTAGATTTTTTAATGTGTTCACACACACACACACACACACACACACAGACACACTCTCCTTTCTTTGAAGACGAAGAAGAAGAAGAAGAAGGAAATGTGAAATGTAATGTAGCGAAATATAATGTGATGCAAGAGAAAGTAATGCAATGCAATGATGTGATGTGACGAGAGAGAGGACCGTCCGCATCCCACTGTACTATATGTACGTCTAGTCCACTTGTCTACCACAGTTCAGTCCACTCATCATAATCATCACTGTGTGCGGCATTGCATATGCGGCAGCACTCCTTCTCTCACACTACAATTCGTTTTATAGCGCACCAAGATTGGGAAGCTGAGTAGTTGAGTTAAGAATGGGAGAGAGAGAGACTTATTTTGGCTGGACACTCTTGTCTGCAGTTCGCTCTCTCTCTCTCTCTCTCTCTCTTCTTCTTTCTCCGCTAGAATTACATGGTCCATCTCCATGAGATGGAATTCTCATAATGCTCTTACTCTCCATATAACGCCTTTAAGTCCATCTTCCTCTTCCCTTCCATTTTTCATACGCCTTCTGCTTCGGTAAGATACACTGAGATGATGAAGCTCCTGTCATGATCTTCCCATCCTTGGCCCTTCGACAATTCCCTCGTCCGTACATATCTGTACATACAACGAAAGAACGAACAACTTTGTATTTATCGATTCATCTCTAATGCTTCATACATTATGAAAAATTTATGCATCCCAGCAGTTCTCTCGACTCAACCAACATCTACTCTGCTTCTCAGACTAATATCCAACTTGCATCCGTAGATTGTATGTACTACGTAGTAGTTGCGCTCCTTTTTTACATTACATCGACAACCTAGTACCTATTTATGTATGTACTATAGATATGTGTAATGTGAATACTTTTTTAGTGTATTCATTTCACTCGTTTTACCTACAGCAAGCTTACAAAAGTATGTATTGACTGAAGTAGTCTACATATTGCACTCATTTTGACTTCATAGTAATGCAACTCTCTCTTTCTTAGTCAATAATGCTTATGGATGGATAGGGAAAATAGATTTTCTCTTTTTGGTCTTTCGCTGCTTCTAAAGTTTTACTTATCCTTACTTAAATATCTGAAGGAACAATGCTGATGTAATGTTGTTCAGTGCTATTGTGCAGATATACTATTATGAAGGCATACATTGATATATTTGACATATTTTAATATCACATTATACTGAGTGAGTAGGAAACGCGACAAAGCGTCGGTTGCACTGTGCTCAGAATTGTTGGTTGTAGGTTAGCGTGTGGAGTGCGGTAGTAGGCAAACGAAGAAGTGCTTCCACCGATGCGGTTCTGACTGTTTAGATATTTTTGGCTGCTTTCCAACAATAGGAAATCGCTTCGGCTCGGATCATCTCAACCATCAAGAATTTCACCGAGAGGTCAATGATGTAAAAACAAATATATAAACACAAAGAAAAAAGTGATAAGACATGTAAATAAACTTTAGCGTCTTACTCGTTTGTCGGGAGGGGAATAAAAAGTGCCTGTTTTACAATTTTTTCCTTCCAAACAAAGGACTCAATAAATTTGCTTACTTTTCCATAGAAAACTTTTCTCTTTTCTTGCCTCTATGCTAAGTAAGCCGTAACTAAGCATATAAATAGGTGTTGCAAACGAGTAAATACATACAAGGCTGTAATATAGTAGTAGCTGCTTCTGTGAATGTACAGTGAGCTGTGTCTTATTGTACTGAGAGAGATAGAGATAGAGAGAGAGAGAGAGAGAGGACAACGCATATTTTATTATCACACTATGCAAGTACAAAGAGATGCCGAAGGGAAAAGGAAAGGCGATTTTAAAGAAAGCAACTTGGAAATAAGAGAAAATACTTTTCTTTGTAAAGCATGGGATGACGACGAGAGGCAGGACAAGAGAACTGGCCAGCAAAATTACATGTACTACATACAACTATATAGCACATGGACTCTGAAAGCGGTCTGACTGGACTGGACTATGTCTGAGCTTAATGGAGATGTCATAGTAGAAGAGGATTGTGCAAAAATGATGACATCCGGCAAAAGTGTGGTAAATGGCATACGAGCAGACATTGTCTCGATGCAGATCTTCTCTCCAGCTTCCTCTACTTAATGCAAATGCTATGATGATGAAGTGAGGGAATTCAGGAAAACAAGTCGGAGAGATAGTGCCACTCCATACGAGAAAGAGAGAGAAGGAACAGGCCAGTTAAGTCCAGTGAGAGAAAGTGGAGAGCAGTCTATCTGTAGTCTCAACTCAAGTGACCATGCTATCTACATACAGCCTACTCTACATATGCATTACACAGTATGAGAGAGAGAGAGAGAGAGAGGAAAATCTTGAGCTGCTGATGTCCATGTCCGTTGCCGGTTTCCCAGTTTTAGATTCGAGCTCCCGGGCTCACTCTTTCCTTGTCCATTCTATCGTCGTGTATATGTCCTGTCCTGTCTCGGTGACAGAGACACATTATCGCATGAGTGGGCTGAACTGAACTGAGCTTTCCAGGCGTCCGTACGGAAATGAATGCGTAATTCTGTCTTTGATGATATTCCCCTTACATTTTCTTGTAAGTATGTGTAGATAGTTACTACATACTATTACACACACGTAAAAGCGCAGAAATCCATTGTATTACATACATACATACATTTCGTTACTATCATCCAATCCTTTCCTTTACTATTTTCTTCTCTCTCTCTCTCTCTCTCTCTCTTCTTTCCTCTCACTCCTTTGCTCGTACCTTGCAGCTCGCGAGAAAAAATCAACTCTCCTGTACTCTTTCTAGTTTGTAGCACTGTTGGTATACATAGTCACTGACTAGGTAGGTGGTTTCGTTTAGCTAACGCGTACTTTTACTTCCACTTGTACATGCACTTTTCTTTACACAAGAGATTGGTGTGTTCTGTTCTATTCTGCCTGGTTGTTGTAGGTTTGTACGTCGTATGGAGCTGGAGGTAGAGAGACGGCAGAATGCATGTTGTACGGTAAATACATACGTAAGTACACACTCATACGAATTTTCTCCAGCGAAAAAAAATCGATGAAGCAGGAGGTTGTTGTACGTAAACGTATATGCATAGTAGTCTGTGTAGCCATATTATATGCATGTATACATATGAACAGTTTGGCTGTTGGAGAACAAACTAGCCGAGCCCGTAGTGTCCAGTCTTCAACTAAAACTCATTTCCATGCATGCATGAAGACTTCCAAGTTCTCCCAGCGAACAGCCAAGCAAAGCCATCCCATTCGCATTCATTCTCATCTTCTTTTCTCTTTTTCTCCTCCACTCACTCTTTCTTTCCATTCCGTATCGTCTTCTCTGCTATTCTCTCCAATTTCTCACTTACTTTTCCCTATCTATTTTCCCTCTTCTGTCTGTCAGCGAGAAAGAGCTTTAGCCGCGTATTAACTAAGCCAGTCACTCCCGTACCACCACCACCGTGTCCAGGTCTCGTCTAGTCAG
The DNA here is from genome assembly GCA_019776185.1 of Plutomurus gul. NCBI lineage: Eukaryota > Metazoa > Arthropoda > Collembola > Entomobryomorpha > Tomoceridae > Plutomurus > Plutomurus gul. The sequence continues at coordinate 13,984 of JABASC010000268.1, forward strand.
CCAGTACAAATATGTATGTAATTCCAATCCTAATTCTCATCTCTTCTCTCTCTCTCTCTCTATGTGTGTGTGTGTCTCTCGACTCTCTTCATCTCATTCAGGGAGAGCGGCAGCAGGCCAACGTCCAGTCCAGCCACTCCACCGTTAGAAGTACGTAAAGGGCAAGCCGCGTCCACACAGTCCAACGGACTCTCTTCCTGTATTTGTAGTTTAGCTTCATTCGTGATCCTTCGCTTCATCAAGAATTCTCATCTTCTCAACTCATGTGTTCGCCACGGTATTTACGTCACATTACGCATTTACATTACACAATACTGTGCTTTACTATGCTGCGCTATTCTCTAAGCTGCTTTGTCCTAAAGTAGAGAACACCACTCGAGTTCCTTTAACTACCAGACGAGTAAAAGATAAAAGGGAATTTTTCAGTTGAGTAATTTCGTGCTAACGAGTTTTCTAATCCACTTCCCACAACTCGTACATTACATTCCTTGTTTGATTGCCTTAATGATAAAAATCAAATGCCGAGTAGAACGAAGTTCGCTTTGTACCCGTTCAACTATACACAAGACGACTATAGAGATGTATTATAGGTGCACCCAACATACAGAGAAAAGAATCGAGAGCCGGCCTGCTTGTTGTAGGCACAACACAGTTGTAATTACTTTAGCCCCTTGTTGTAGTAACTAAAAGAAAAGTCGCAATCCTAATACAATTGCTACCAGGATACATTGTTAAAGCTCAGAATTAATTATCCGGATTTCTATTTGCAGCATTTCAAAATCCCCATTTATCTCTACCTATGTATATATCCGGGCGGCGGAGTGTATTGCACTGTGGAGTTTGCATGCAGAGTGGTGTGTGCAATTTTTGCGACGCAATTTGCACTAAACAACCACATAGACGACACATTCATAAATTCAAGCGCAAAACTAGAAACATTCTTCCACATGTTGGCTAACAAGCTGAAGTTTGTGTTATCAAAATGATTGCTGCAAGCGGGTAAGAAGAAGACATAGGACGCAACACAAGAGCACTACTCTTAAACAGAACCAACGGTAATGATGTACACAGCCAACACGTTCTTTGTCCGAATCGAAAGATAGGCACGTGCATCTGTACATAAAAGAAAACTCTCAGGTTTTTCTTTAGACAACGGATGGATATGCTCTCCAATTTACATAAGTATAAAAGGTTTTCTGTCTGTCTCTACATAAATGTTTTTTACTGAATTGGATCTCTAGTGCAGTAAGGTAAGTGGGTAGGTAGACCTTATAGTGATATACAATTTCATATAGACACACACACACACATATATGCCTCCTCGTTAGTATTGTCTTTATTCTGTAATAGAAGGCCTTATTTGAAGCAGTACTCCACCTGGTTTTGTTTCCAGTCTGCAGACTCTGCTCAACCTACTCTTTTTAAATGTACCTACTACATATAAATGCAAATTTGAATATAATGACACCCTATGCAATTACATTCGTTTTTACTTTATGCCTTACCTCAAGATATACTCTGCTGCTTTAGATAGAGTTATAATATTTCCTTTTTCTCTTTAAACATGCAAATTGTGCATTCTATCTGTCTATCGACGTTTTGAAGTTTTTTTTGTGAAATTATAAAAATCTTGAAGGAATTTTAAATTCCTCTACTTGGAGGTACGACGAATTTTTACTCAAAGAAGGTTTACTCCGGATTCAATTAATGTATACTTATTTTTATTTGAAAACTGAAAACGCTGATTACATCTGATTTAGTATAATTTAAAAAAAATATGTACATTTTACTATGTTATTATTACCGGGTATATCATTCAGCTGTTTATTTTATTTTTGTAATTTGGAAAACTCTCTTCCACAATGTCACAAAGAAGTGTAGTAAGTTTGTAGAAGGTATTGACGCGAGCATTGGAATGAAAGACGAAGGATGAGTACATTAAAGAATCTCTTTAGTACCTATATTTATAGTTGTGGTTCATTCAGTCATATTATTAACTGTGTAGTGTGACACAAGCTTATCTGGCAATATTAACAAATTTAAATTTCGTCAAGCAAAATGAGGACAGCAGAGCAAAGTGTATACTCTGCTGGCTTAGAGATAACTTCTGTGGAAATGAAATTAATCTCGCGTTCAATAATGATTCTGGTCTGTCTGGCTTTCAGTTCCAAGTTTCTTTTCATCCATCACGATGTGATAACATAATGAAAAGAAGTGCAGAACAGTTTTATTTAAAGAAGCTACCCATTTACATACCTTTTCACTATTCACACTAAATATGTTTTAGGTAGTCGTAGAGAAGTAGTTTTAGGTGGCACACGAGTAGATCCACAACATTTTCTGTGTATAGTGAAAGTATATAGTCCTGTACATCCCCCATCATCCACAATACTATTACCACAGCACATTATCAAAGTAAAGAGATTTTTTGTTCGTTGGATTGGATTGGTGACTGCTTCAAGTATTTCGAGCTTGCTTGCTGCTGCTTCTTACAATTGCCCATCATTTGCATAATCAAGCAGCTTTAGCATAAGGAGAGATCTCTTTTCATTCCATTTCCACAAGAGGCACGTGCCTTGCTCACGCTTTTCGTCAACTTGGATAATTTCTATTAAGATAGCTAAGGTAAAGTTTGGTTGCAAAGACGAGATAGCTAAATACTAACATTCCCTCACTCTTACATGGCAGTAGACTTAAACAAAGTAAGTTGTACGCACACAGCTCTCTCTGCATAAATACATGGAAGATCCCATCTGTGCTGTTCGTGAGTGCAGATGCTGACGTACATATATATTATACCTACTACAAGTTTTCCACAACTATTACAGAAAGTTAGTTAGGTGTGCCTTTCGAACAAAGAACAGAAGCAAGAGTCGAATGACTGGGTTGGCTGCCTAGCTGTTGAGAAGGGAAGCGATTAGTTTGTATGCAAATTGGACGGAGCCAGAGAGAGAAAGAGAGAGAGAGAGAGTGGGAAAAGAAGACAAAATGATGCTATAGACTGTGAGTATATAGAAAATAGTCGCGTCTATATGGACAGCCGGTTGTGTAATTGGAAGAAGAAGAGGAGAGTGAAGAAGTAGACTCCTACTTACTTTTACTCAACTTATCCAACCACTTGAGTTGAGAAGAGCTGTTTAGCTGACTTTCACATTACCATGTACTAAAGGTAGTTCTTACTATATAGTGCCTATAGCCTGCACACATACATACCTGTGTCTGTATTATTATAAAGCCAAATCTAACGTCAGTTGGTTAGGGAAAGTAAAAGCAGACAATAGTTGGTAATTTTCAGTGTGAGAAAAAGTGAAAGTACACAGAAGGAGCGGTTCTTCGTGTGCAACAGCCTACAGATTGCTAGAAGGTAGAATGTTGGATTTTTTGGCAGGTTGGCTCGAATGAGCTGAGCTTGGCAAGTGTAATCCCCGAGAGATAATTGGGTTGAGTATGAGCGAAGACATTCTAAACTCATTGCTCGATTTCATGTGTCATTAAAAGTAATTCGAGTCGGCTTCGTTGGGCCTCCGGGATATTGCTTACCGTTTGAATTTGCGTGTTGTACATTTTCTCCTTGGAAATCATAATGAAAAATACGGTTAAGGTTTTGTAGTCGCTAATAGTTGGTGTGTCCCATCCTTAGTGTCGTAAAATGTCTAACAATATTTTCTGTATGTGTGGTGATGGTCTGGAGTCGTTGACAACGACAAGCTCGACTCACTCGAAAAATTCTTGATTGCCTGTCGGATGCACCCTATTTTTCATTTGTGCTAGTTAAGCCAAGCTTACCAACGTACACTATGATCTTTTCTATTTTGCCACTCACTCATATTTATATATTAGTATGTGTGTATTCTGTGTATAGAAATTCTTGTATTTTTAAGGCATGTGTACGAGTATGTCATAAGCTGTTAGCCAAATGACATGGCCGCTCTCATTTTCATATTTCCCTTAACACGCATCACCGTATAAGCGAATTGCATGGCTTAAGGTAGCTTGGCAGGACACTTTTCACATACATTTATATTAACATCAGCTTCCACTAATACATAAACATTCTCATTTCATTTTTATAATTTCTAGCCCGTCTCCTGTCTTATTCTCAGCGCTACCAATTTTCTTGTCTTTTTTCGCTGGTCGCTTAGTCGACTTGACTCGTTTTGGCCAAGCTTCAACATAATATTTTTCCTCTGAGACCCAGACACCTACAGCTATCCACCATTTATAGCCTTATGGTAGTAGTACCTACTACAAGTTATAATCTACGCTGCATATAATTCCCTTTTCTAATCTACACGTCCCTATTATTTATTTCGTGTGAATTTACACGTTGCACTAAACAGCGTTCGTGCCCTCGTTTCTTCTTCCAACCAGTCGGAAGACAGAGACTGAATGAGAGACCCAGAGAGAAAGAAAGAAAGAAAACAAGCTTATTCATATATGGGAAAGCTTAACGGGGGCTTTGGTTCTCGAGGTGTTTGCACTTGCATGGAAAAAATGATTTATTCAAAGTAATTAAGTTCCTAATCGTATAGATCGTGTTTAAAATTTGATCTAGTACAACTTTAGTTACAGAAAATCATTAGTTATCCAATTTATTTTCTGCAAAATGTTTTCCGATAAAACACTAACTACGTACGAATATGCCATGCCAATTTATTCGATGCAACATGAACTGTCAATTGGAACTTTCGATGGTTCTTACAGCTTTATATACGCAAAGCGCCACCGTATACAAAATGTAGAAGTAGCAATCCGACAATATTTTTATGCATTCAATATTATTATGATTTTTTTAATGGACAATAGATAAAATACCGCACATCATTCAACAGTTTCATTTGAAATTTAAATTATTCAATAAAAATATAAAATATTCGAATCATTTAAAAAGCAAGTAGTATTGGGGTTCGTTTTGACCTCGACGAATGTATTAATTCAGCAGGCAAGACAGCTATAAAAGGTGAATACTGTTCATGACGAATCTAAAAGGGAAATTTTCAAGATCATCAGTATTAGTATATTTTTCTATTCATTAAAACAAAAGGAAAGTTACCATTCAGTGGGCAAAAAAATAAACGTGATAAAGGGTGCAGAAATAAATTGTGAACGTTAATCCAATTCCTACTTTCACAGAAACACAGCTGCATGAGACCGTATATACATACAGTGCTTAAGTAGGTAGGTACGGATGGATAATTCAAATGAAAGATCATTCAAGTCAATAGAAGATTTAGGTGGAGTAATGCTTATGATTAGACTGTGACATTCTTAAAATCCAAGAACCGGTTTTGATTTTTTGTCATTTTTACATTGAATGTGTGCTTATTTCTTCTCTTATGCCTTCTTTTCAATATAATTCTAGTTCTCCGTTGAATTGAGACTGGCTGGACAAGAGCTCTATACATTATTTCTATTTTAGAGCAGCTACTCTCTCAATCTCACAGTATTCCCAAAGTACACAGACACACAAAATCTTACATGGGGTAAATGTAAAACGAGTATTGTACTTAAGATTACACGGACTTCATCATCTCTCATTCTTTCCCCGTGTCTTTAAAAAGAGCGGCCTGGCCCAGCCATTCTTGTCTGTTAAGACCTCCTTTGACTTAATCTCCATAAGGTAGAGAGTAGAAAAAACCGAACGAGTTCAATACAATACATTTCTGCACATAATAGGCTTAATAATGTCCGATGCATACATAAGTACCTTAGGTTTTATGTTTGTAAACGTATGATGATGATGCAGATCCAATTCACCTCCATAAATATCATCAAGCGTCCTGCTCTGTTTTACATTCAATTGAATTCAATACAATTCAAGCATTTATCATTCAAAACAAATGTATCAACTGTTTAGAGGCTATGCAACATATTGGGTGCATATTATTATCCACGGGCACAATGAACACAATGCAGTAGAACACAATTGCCCCGCTTGTGTAAAAGAAACAAGAACCATGTACACATTTTTATGAATTTGTTTCTGCTTCATAATTGTTCATTCAAACTGTCCACGATGACACGGCTTGTCGTGCCAGAAACTATTTTACATTATCCGTTTTGTCGCTTTGTTTTAAGTCCTTTTAGCCGCCACACACAGTCATTTTTCACAACTCGTTCACAGAAAAGGCTCTTATTTCTTACGACAGGATGACAAATAACTCACAGCCAAATGTTGCAACGAGACGTGATCTATGAAGCCTTATACATATATTCTACTAGGCTCAAGACATCAAAGCTCGACCCTTTATACGGGTCCGAGTGACTTTACAGATTTATTTAAACTCTATAATACAATAATAATCTCATGGAAATACATTTTTTCAAAAACGACAGAATCACCAAACTTTTTTTTAACAATCAAAATTTGACATTTACAGTGAAAATAATAACACGATGTTAAATAAATGGTACCTGCAGAAAAAGTTTATAAATTTTCGCTGCGAACAGCTTCTGCTGTTAAACAGGTTGAGGATGAAAAAAGTTTTACATATGCATAATAGTGCGATTTGCAAAAAGTGTGTTCGTGCACCGTACATATTTATTTAGCGTAAGAAAATATGTGTATGCGATCACTCATAAAGAAAATCGAATGGGTTGTTGAATTGGAATGATATTGTAACAAGTAAAAAGCATCACATTCCATCTAAAAGCGTGGCATGGAGCGCTGGTATTTCTCTCCTTTAGGCTTGGCTCCTGCCGAAGACAAGAAAACCTGAGACGAACAGCAAAAGAAATCTGACCGAACGCAGCTAACGAATCAACTAGTAAAGAGCATAACAGAATTTAATCTGTATGGCTACATGCATTGTGCTCGATGTGTATGTAAAGAGCCGAATAGAGCAGGCTACACTACACCGACCACTGACTGCTGATGCGAATACCGATTGCCAGTCTTGATTTCATTTCAATAAAATACAGAACACATAATAGTACATACACAAACACATTGTATGTACAATATGTATGTATGTACGTATGTGATGTGTGTAAGTATGTTCCTTCGATGAAAATATGCCAAGTGGATACACATTATTTCCCCATGCTACATGATACGACTGCCGATACCCCATATAGCGTCCTATAACTTCGTCTCTATAACTATAGGACAGAGACGAGTCATAGAGCAACAATAGAGTCGTAATAACTTCATAGCTAAACTCACTCACTTCAACTTCATTACAATGAATACGCGTCAAATTCCTTCGTCTAGCTAGAGAATCTCTAACGAACAAGTTACAACGACCTAAAACAAACATGCACTACAGAGATACATGCATTTCAAGTGACTCAGACAGAGCGTTATACAACAATAACGAGTCAGAGATCATCAACTGGCATTCACATCAACATCTTTAATGTATGGTAAGAATTTCTAACGAAAAGGCATTTGTGTTTTCTCTCCGTTTAGCTGTGAATCGAATGAAGACTCGCTTTATCCCAGCTTCCATTAAATTCTACATGTGTGTGTATACAAATCGTAAGCTATGGCATGCTGATATGTTATTTGTTGGTTCTACGGTTAGAATGATATTTATGCTGTCGATACAGTCTCAAGATATTTTCCCTGTAATACGTAGTTTCACATGTGATATTTGATAGTATTTAGAAGTAATTGAAACTAACAATAAGTACTACGCAGTTTAGTAAAAAGGAAAACTGATTGTGCTGTGATAGGTTAGAATTGAACCAGGTAGACAGGAAAGCTACACATTGACTGACTGAAGAAGTTGGCAATTTGATTATAGGATTCGTTTTGTTATGAAACAATTTTGCATTTGAGACAGACTTGAAGCATTTGAATAGAAAGAATACGATAAGATAGGATTGGGCTGGTGCATACAATGGGAAATGTGCATAAATAGTCCAACTAGTAGATAGAAGCATTGGTTGGTGTACATGTGGCTGGAATCTGAGCCAAGTCAAAGGAAGACATGACGAGACAGCGCCATACATACACAAGTACCTGAGTCGAATACAATAATATATACGGGTTACATCATTTCAGAGCAGATACAATACAAAACGTGTGACATCGACCCCCTTGAGATCACGGCGGGTATCTGGTAGCAGGAATTCTGCTTAATATCTTAAGTCTGGCGCGTGTCACTTCTCCTTAACTATCAAATATTCTTATCAAATTATGACTCTCAGTCAGTACTTTCTTCTCCTTTCGTTTGTCTTGTTCACAACTGTAGCCAGCAAAATCACCTACTGTGTTTGGGTAGGAATTGTACCACGAGATAAAATGCTATGGGGAAATGCACCGGGGATATAATACAATGTACATATGTACATACTTGTGTGTGTTGTGTGTGAGATGAGAATCAAATTATTTTTTACCTCTGCTGAATTGTCTGCTGTGTCGTAACTTTGTCCGTGTCCTGTTTGAACGTGTATACTGTAATTTGTAGTAGATGATAGAAAAATATGGTCCTTAATGGGCTAGCTACTACGTAAATAAAGTGAATCAGTTTGCAGTATGAATTATTTATTAGAAAAATACAAAGTATAGTGGTAGTTAGTTAGTGGTTATAGAAGTTGATGGTTGGACTGAGAAATATATGCGCGTACACACAAGTTTTATAATTATTTGGATGCCTCAGTAGTTTAGTTTACTAGTTTAGTTGGCTACCTACTATTCATGAGATTGAGTCATGAAAATAGTTCAGACAGCTCTGAGCTATTAGTGGGCGCATTAAAGCTGGGTAAAAAAATTCTAGACGTTAATTCCATTTGTTGAGCTGTACTAATGCAAAAGGCCCTGAAATTTAACAAAAGCTAATGGACGAGAAAAGTTCGATAAATTCGTTCAGATAGAGAGCCGGGTCACCATTATAATATAGTTCGGTATACATAGGTTCACAATGCTAAATACTAATAGTATGTACTATATGTGCATAAAAGAGGTAAGTAAAGTAGCTGGCTGTGTATCGTGAATGTCTTTGCAGGCTATACGTCGTGCGCCTTGACTCGAGTTGCTATGTAAAATTAGGGAATAAAGGATAATTGCATAAATATGTGTACGAGCATACAAAATTTAGCAACTGAGCAATTTTCAAGCTACCTCACTTCCAGCCAAGTAATTTAGGTTAAACTCAATTGTGAAATTGTAAATTGCTGTTCTTTCTGTTGATTGCTTCCTATAGTTGATAACCTCTGGAGCACAATAACTCAACACATCACAATCGTTATATTATGCAGTTTAATTTAGGCTGATATGTAATATCTGTTTTGTAGTAGTAATAATAGTTCTAGGTATATTGACTCGAGAGAGACGGCTAGCATACTTATATACATATCGTGTGTGTGTGTGTGTACTCGATGTACATTTTCCCTACCACAACGATTTTTTAGGTACCTTGTACCGGTGTACCACCTTCTTTTTATTTTACCTTTAGCTGAAAGAGCCACCACCATTACCTTTGTTGGCTATACTCTCTCCTTCTCTCTCTCTCTACTCTCTATAAATCGTTCTACTCGCTTCATTTTCAGCTCTTGCATGAGTAGTTTGGTTTAGGAGCAGGCGAGTTGGCTGATTGGATGCCTTTTTCGCATACATAATAGAACTGCTTTACACAGAAATTATTATGTATCTATTGATTGACTGATTTAATATCTACACAGAAGACATTTAAACATGAAGTTGGCGGAGCATGATATATTATATGAGCTGTCATTAAAATTTGCGATTCTAAATTCACTCCACTACTTAAAATCATGAGCTAATCTAGAGCAATTTATTTAAAAGTCTTCATGTGAATACATATACACATAGTAAACTACTAAAGGAATAATAATTGTCTACCCTACAGTCGTTCCAAATACCTGTATATATATTTTAGCTGGCACAATAATGAAAAGAAATATTCTGACAGTCCAATCAGTCCTTTTTACCTAGGAGTCTAAAAGTCTACTCTGCTCATACATAAACACGCCGAGAACAATAAAATGTTTTCCCTTTTCATGTTAACGAATATTCTAATGGAGCTGTTCATTTATTATAGTATTTTTAATCAACCGTCCGTTTTAATGCTTTATCAACTTAACTTGCATACCTAATCAACGTTAATATTTGTCTGCGCAGGTAACTCCACAGTCACAGTCCACAAAGCCAGAGTATTATTGATTGACGTAAATTATTTCCAGCCTATTTTTCAATAGTAAAATTACCGCTCCACATTTCCACTGGAATTTCCACAGTTATCTTATCAAGGAGCAGACACAATTGCATGGCTTAGTGAGGCTAAATTCATTAGGTGCGCCACAAATGATTTTATCTTATTCTACATTAAATAAATGAGACTTAAATACACACATGAAGTACTTCGTAATGAATAGTTTGTTTGGAACTGAAACTATTGGCTCCCCTTCGATTCAAATATATCATTTAACTCACGCTGCTCACATACAATGTATTAGTTTACCGAGCAATCTTAATTTTTTATTTACAATTCGAAGTATTCGTACTGACTGTGTATTTCTGGGACTGGATGGATGTATTTAGATAGATACCTACCTGGGGACTTGAGATAAATGAAAGAGTTCTACCACCCACAGAAATGTTTTGTTTTCTACACTCTTTTACTGTATTGTAATTTACAGTCGCAGTTCTGGTGATGGTATATTACGTGGTTGCACAGCATTCGAGGATACCGTTGCTTACCTTAGTTAAACAATCAATTTTCTATCGTGGCACTGGACGTCACTGCGAGCAGCAGACCAGTCAGACAAAAGCAAAGGAGTAAACGAGTTAATAATACAAAAAACAGGCATTTATGTGCTTAACAGAGACTTCCAGGGTTTCTAATCAAAGGCTTCCACATCCTCATCAAGAGAGCCATGGTTAGCCGAGTCGACAGGGGGTGAGCCGAGCATCAGGCCATGGAAAATGACTAATGAGCCACGGCCCTTTTCTTGATAATCCTAATTGTTAAATTGTATTAATATCATATCATACGTCCTACAAGGAGTCAAGGATGATATACACTCGTTTGTAATGAATACTACCACGAATCTATATTAGATACACATACATACATACCTATAATCTGTATAAACCTCTTGAGCTTGCTTAGGTCAGATATATGAATAGCTTACGTAATCTTTGCTTCAACAGAAGAGTATGGGTGATGCAACCGTTTCATAGGTTACTTTTAATTGCAGTGTATCAGCACGATGTAACCTCGGAACTCAAGGTAGGGAATAAAGTGACATAATTAAGTATAGTAGAATTTACTATAGCTTCAAAATGAGCATTTCTATTTAACACATAGGTACCTATTTATCATCGTATACGAGATATATTAATTTTGAAAATTATGATTTTTTTGAAAAATGTTTGTAGTAGAATACTTTCCCATCCTGAATTCAAATTTTAAATATTAGGTTTGTAATCATGTAACAAATGAACAAACATTTATTAGGTTTATTGCAAGCACATACTCAGTATATATAAATATATGTGGTTCGTGGACGATATTCCCCTCACTTTCTTGCCCTATGGAATTTTCCTCTAGTTTTTGGCGCTGTTAATACCAGCAGTGATAGGATATGAGTTTGGATTATTAAGCCTACTTTAGGTTGTGGTCTACTGACGCCTTGTCTCATCGTTGATAGTGGGTGTGTATAGCATCACCCATTAACTTCTTAATAGTAGACGGAAAGGAAAAGATTCGAAACTCATCTGTTGTTGGTTGTGTGAAGACAGTAAGCGTAGTGCCGTGCTTCTCTCGCCTCTATACGTTAAGTAGATGATGAAGAAGAAAAATATGTGCTTTCCATGTAATAGTGCTTATTCCGAGTTGCACAGCTTCGCTTCGTACATATACAATACGTACAGTATGTAGTGTATGGTTGATATGGTGGGTGGCTTATGTTGATACATACCGTAGTTGAATTGACTCGGTGGAGAAATAAGAGGAAAGATTGCAAACACGGGCTCGACTGCAGCAGAAGGGAAAACAGAGAAAAATATCATTCTATGGTCGAGTCTGTAGTAGTCTTTGCAAAAGACTAGGTGAGATTCCGTCTGAATCAAAGTGGCAAAGGCATCGCATCACAGGTCGTCGAGTTAGTTGGCAGAGAACTCATAGAAGCTAATCCTTAAAAAATTATGACAGCGTACTTTATATCAATTTAGCTGTCAGTGTTAATGGAGACTTAGTGCTCAAATCAAAGTCACTAGGATTAATTCCTTCTTCTTAAATGAAAAGTCAAAGTGAAGGCAATTTGGGCGAGCGTCTGAGTGAGCTGAACCGAACTCACTCGCTTCGCTTTAAGCTGAGCACACAATGTGATTCTCCACTACGCTCTCTCTCTTTCTAATACTAATAGTACCCACTAAAACTAATGCTAATACCAAGTACCACACCAGATACACAAGACTCCGTCTAGTTTACTTTGCTTTACTTCGGTTTGCTTACACACAGTTAGCGACTAATAGGATAGAAGAATAGTAAGGGTCTTCCATTCCGCAAAAAGATGCCATACATATATATACATTATATTTTAATGTAATCCACCTTCTTGCTAACAGTCTCATTGCTCAATGCAGTCTGTTTACGAATATTACAATCGTTTTTCTATAAGCGTACGTGGAAAATTACGAAAAATTGGTAAAGTGAAACCGAAATTTTGAAAATTTTGTTCTGCGGTTGAATTCCAAAGTTTGTATTAATATTAATACACTTTAATGATTCTAGGACCAATGGTAGCCGCCGGATTATAGCACACTGTATGATATAGACTAACTATTCATTGTATGGTCAACTTATTGGTACGAAATGTTATAATGAAAGACAATTTATAGAATGAACAATCACTGGCATGTGTCTTTATCGGCGATTTTGTAATATGATGTACCTATAATTGTTGGGAAACATGAATACATTAAACGTTTCACCCAACCCACCTAACATAACATTGAAATATTATGTGTGTATTTTTACAATTTGAGCTATGTAATATAAAGCGTGAGAAAATTAAAATTATGGGTCACAGAGACATAAGGAGAAAATGGTCAAATTTCTACGCATTACAAATCAATATAATTATAAGTCTGACAAAGACTCCAATTGTTTAGCAATATACAAAATTTTCAAGAAAATCGGCTGTCAACTACGACTTTAATTGACAAAGAAATTTATTTAAATAGTGTTTAGGCTTTTTCGGAGGTTTTGCCAATATTTATTGTTAGTTTCTTCTGTAGGCAAATTATAAGGCACGTCGTAATGTCATCTACGCAACATAAGTTTGCAAACACGTGATATATGTGCATGTTAGCTGGGATATCGCGGTGTATGTAAGTGTGAGCATCGAGCGCACTTGTAATGAGTAAGTGTATTGTAGAGTAGTGAGTGGAAAGAAATATCTGTTATCTGAATACGTCTACGAAATGAGCTTATCTCTTTTTCCGCTGCTCTTGTTCATTTCTTTTGCTGCGAAGCTGACTGGGCCAGATGGTGCGTAGAAGGCTCAAGTCATGACATTTCCAAAGATCTGTGACTGTGACGCTAAATTACTCTCATTATTTAAACTCTTCGAGACTCATTTGCCAAGAATATTAACCCTTTGCAGTAGAGACGAGCTTTGAGCTGGCTCATAGTAGCAGCAGATAGGATCGGCGCATCTATAGATTTTCTGGTCGCCGCACACGCATAATAATATCAGATAGCAAGAAGGTTTATTACCTGTACGTGCCTTCTATCCTTTTTTGCATGTAGAGACGAGGCTCGAGTTAAAATCACTTTTACACATATTACTAGTAGGTACACTAAAGTGGTAGCAGTAGGAAGCAGTATTAGTTAGAAAGTATATATTCATTTCCCAAGTTCGAAACTATATTTACTCTTAAGTAAATGAAGAATGAAAGAAAATGAGAGACGAAACGAAAGTAAATTTAGTAGCTGGATAATTTATAAGTAATCGATTGAATTTTCTATTGTGAACGTCGCTCGAGCGTATGTATTAACTTCTTTGTACAGTATAGGTACATTCAAATTAAATTCCTTCGTATACCAAATGTTCCTATGTATATAATAGCAGTCAGTACTATTAGCAGCGCCAGTATGAAATATTGGTGGTGATCTTTTTCTGTATAGTCAAATTAGATTAAAAGGTGAAGGAAATAGAGAGCGAGAGAGAGAGAGAGAGAGGATAATGAAAGATATCACGGATCAATGCTTATGAATGAGCCTTCTCTTCCCATCTAATTGACTGAGAAATATTGAGAATAATTACCCGATTAGCATAATGGCTGTGGAATTTAGGCAGAGTTGAATTATAATGCTCAATTGAACTGAATAAATGCGTTACCCACACAGCATATATATACAAGGGAGAATATTCTTTGAAGCTGAACCTGCTACAATAATGTTTCACATGCTTTAACAATGTGTCCCTATAGAAAAGTATGTAGTGCATAGATAATGGCATTTGGTCTGTGTGATGATGTAGGTACTATCAATTATGCTGAGAGCAGCTATGCCGGACCTTCCAGTTACTTGTTATGGAAAGATATTCGATTGGATTGGCTGCAACCCGAGTACATTTACAATGGACTTTATAGCTAATAATATAAAAGATATTTTATGAAGCTCGTCAGTCAGATTCAGTCAAGTCAAGTGTTTCACTGGATTGTTGATGTTGACGTTGACTGTATGCGAGCCGGGCTCATATTATGTACATGGTACGATTACACGTTGTAGGTAGGTAGGTAGGTATGAATGAGAGAGAAAGAGTTGAGTCGACTCTCGTCTCAACGTCTGAACGCACGTTCCTTTCTGTACTGAGGAGCCGAGAAGAAAAGTTGAATTGAAATGATCCCATATGGTAATGTATGTATGTTTGTCGTTAGTTATGTGAGTAGTAGTAGTAAACTGTATGTATTTCTAGAAAATGAAATCTGCCCACCTGAGGCATAATTAATGAATTCCTCACCGGCCTTTTTTCCACACTGAGGGGGTAAAGGGCAAAGGAATGTATTTTATTTAAGGCGTGGGCATGACAGGCATAGAGACGCTGCTTAATCGGTCATGCATTATGAGGAAGGATTCTTTTCACTTCTCATTCTCATTGTGGTCACCACCACTCACCATCACCGCATCAACACACACACACACACCAGCTCTACGAGCTCTAGTCTAGATCCAACCTTTTAACTAGATATACATACACTGTGTTCTATAAGCAGCACATAATATGCAGCTATGTAGTACTCACTTAACTAAAGCACAGATTATCTACCTACCTACCTAATAGTTAGTTGTAGCCTTCAGTAGTAAAAACTCGCTTGTTTAGTAATAATACCTTCTGAATAGCATATTAGAGTTTCCCTTATTGCTCACCGCTTGCATCTATCTAATTCTCTCTCAGATACACATTACATAACCTCGTGGCATAACTTTATCCCACTATGTATATGCAATAATGACATAATGTTTATAGAATAGAAACCTACCTGTTCAACATACATTTTCGTTTTCTCCAAATAAGTGGAGAGCAGTAGTGACAGCTCAGCTTGTGTGTATCGCTGGGAAATCGTCGCCTAAGACAACCAAGACGGTGACTTGGTCTCACGTCTAAGCTTGACTCCCCTCTGACTTTTGAGACACCAAAATATTATGCATTTTTATTCCCTAAGTAAGATATCTTTCACTATAAAATTATTAAACAATCTTTTAAAAATCTCTATTCGTACAGATTCATTTATATTTCACACGAGTGTAAATGAATTTATATGAATGTGTTAAATTCCTAGTTGGAGAAACTCAAGCGAAGCTACTAAAAGACGGATGAATAAAAGCATAAATTTCATTAAAAATTGTAATACAATACAATTTAAAAGCCTACATAGAGTTAGAGTGAGAGAGAGGAGCATGTGGCGCTCCTATTTTTTAGTCTCACTCATAAAAGTAAAGGTAAATGTAAACTGACAAGGTGGCTTCAGCCACCAAGCTAAGCAAGCAAGCCGTGCAGCAGAAAATTGTTCAGTCAACTTAGATTAGTTAAACATTCAACTGGTCGTGTCAACTGGACGTCGTGACTCGTGAACGCTTCACTTCACATTCGGAGAGACGACGACTGCAGCACAGGAACGTTACATATCGCGTATTCATTTGTCACAATGTTTGTACGTACCTGTACATAATCTGAGCGAACATCAAACAAAGTTTAACCAAAGCAGTACACATTGCTAATAAGCATTAGTAGAACTGTGCATTCATGTTTAATCCCCACACACACACAGAGTGTATATATATATATATATACATACATTGTACATACATTCCAGTAAATGCACATGCACACAAGTAGTCAACTGCAACTAGTTAGCATTTGTAGCCATTGTTAAATTCAGCATTTCACTTGCACATAAAACTAGAGAGGTAATTTATAACGAAAAGGTAAGTTAGGTACAAGTAAAGAAAAAGATTTGGTTGGCGAGCGGAGCAAGTTCGTCAAGTCATGAGATGAATTGATTTCATTTGTGCGTAGCTCTCTCATAAGTGTTGGCTGATTGTATTGTGGCTGTAAAAGTTCGAGGAGGAAATATTTAGTGCATATTATATGCTATTGCCATGTATGGGATCCTTATTCGTTAGTTACGGATAAGGTATGGTCATACCCCTGCACTGCATACATAGAAACAACATTAGGGATGTGACTGTCTTGTCTTGTCTGCTATATATGTGATGTGATATTATGTGATGTAAAGCAATGCATCTTTCTTTTCCCCTTTCTTGCTGAATCACGACGACGCGATGGAATAATGTTTTCCAAGCTGCCCGACACGATCATGCCATACCAGTTCAGTCCAGTGACCGTAGACACAAACACAGCTATGTACTTATTATTATTAAGTAAGCATTATTTAAGCTAAGTCTTCAGCTAAGAGTTAAAGGCATTCATTAGAGACCAACTCAGGTGGGCTGGCTTGGCTTTGCCTGTCTTCAACCTCACTCACTGCCTACCTGCCAATGCCTAGCTCCGCTCGTCCGCTCTGTGATTGTTAGGACGTTATGTTGTCTCTGTACTTATTTTAGTCTACACTAGAATACATTTCTACATAAATATATTGACTAAGGCTGGCTCTTAACGAGCTAATCGCTTCAATCATACTGCATTAATCAAAAATCCCTAATCCATCATCTCCTATGGGGCTCACCCTTTGACACGACCTGGACAGGGGGTCTTCTTCCAAATTGTTCACATGATCGAAAACTAAAGAAAAAATCTCTGTCTTTCTTGTCACGACATTTCTTTTCTAATGTGACTCTTTTGCTGTGAGATCTTTTCACAAAATTTGAGCTCACACATGAGGAGACCTGCTATATTCTTCTATTAAAAATACCTGAATGCTCTCTGTACTGCATACAATCCATACTTACACTTTATTACTAGTTGTAATAATACAGAGAGAGGGTTCTTACTACTTGCTATAAGTAACAAGAAGTGAACTACAATGCTCATGATTCAATGTGGAAGTATATATTTAGTTTGCATTCGTATTATGTGTTTCAGTAATGTGGTGTGAGACAAGAATTTCCTTTTGCGCCATGCTCGACCAGCTTAATAGCCAATATTGTTCACACTCACGCATTTGCATGACACTTATCGTCATAACATAATGCATACGTGCATGAATGTCTAAACTATGAAATGAACTTCATTTCACAAAAGTGTAACAAAACACGAGAAAAAGTTCAGTTGGATTGGCTTTGATATGAATCGTGAATATGCATGCACATAGATGCAGACCCTAGCTCTGTACTAAGCAAGTAATAATGATGAAAGTCATTGAGATGAGATATGATTTTCTTTTACACAGGTGCCCATTATCTCGATTGATTTTCTTCTGAATTTCAAGAGCATTGATCTTGTGACCCATGCAACAGAGAGAATTCTCGACTCTCATTCCTCACTCGCGCATTCCTTTCTCGCAATTGCACTGGAAATGAATAATTCCATGCGTCGAGTGTATTCTGTATAGTACCTATAAGTACAATGTCTAGGTTGTAAATTGTATATGCCTGTATTGTGTATATAGTCTATGGTACAGATGCATAATATACTTTCATGCAGTATAAATTGTACAGTGATAGTTTGGATATGCGGCCCATCAATCTGATGAGCTAAAATATGAAACTATTTGTACATACAGTCGATTAAAATGGATTGCAGGAATCTGGCTTGAGAACTTTTATTCGATTTTAGCAAGTTCGACGCAGCTGGTGTGCTAATAAAGTCAGAAAGCGTCTACGGTTACCCATGTAACCCTGTGTACGAGCCAGTAGTTAGCTGGGGAAAAAGGAGGCTATTGAGTAATATTATTATCGCTTTTCTGCAATGCACATAAGTTTCTTTGTAAAGGTATTACATAACAACAGAGCATAGCCCAACATTTATTGATAATGGCAGGCGTAGGTAGCTGCGTGTCCACACTCTGCCTCACAGATGCTTCATACGTGTAATACATAGTGACGGAAGCCCCAACTGGAGTTAAGAATCATGTCGTTCTCCTTTCCTACAGTTTCCTTTTACTTGGTGCTCACAGTGTAGTTATTTGTTAGAGTTTTTGCGTTTCGTATTTTCGAGATGATCAAAGGTTATGATTTCACGGCAGGAGGTGCTCACTATTATAGTGCTTATTACAGCGGGCATATATCTTTTTTTGAAAAATGTTCATTTAATATATATTTTAAAGCATATTCCACATATGTATTCTTGCAACACTCAAAAATATTTATATACCATACCATTGTACCAAGTGCGCAGCATTGTAGGACAAATTTCCCTTGTCCACATTTGTTGCTTTGTTTGCAAAATCCACAACTGCATTCGATACACAATTTTCTAAACCTTATAAGAAATGTAGAGATGGAGAAAGAAGAGGGAGAGAAAAAGTCAACGAGAGGGTCAACAGAGCCGAGTTGACATTGAACTGTGAGTGTTGTTTACATTTGGTTTGAAAGCTGAGTGAGATTGCGGAAGACGTTAGCTAGCTTATTGGCGTATTACTTACAAATGCTTTAATTACAAATAAGCTTAGTGCACATTCAGTTCAGCCTGAAGCAAACGAGCTGTTTGTAATAAGACCCAATGTGCTTTGATTGCATAGTTTGAATCGTTCTAATATTGTCTTGTTTTTAACCCTCTGCTGCGGTCGCAGTATAAATAATTTTTTATACTTGTAAAACCATGATTTAACACTTTGGATACCTAAATAATCTACAATGTAGATGTGTAGATTCTACATGTTTAATTGTTCGTGCAAAATTTTATTTGTGTGGATACAAAATTATAAACTGTTATATAAAAATATTACAAGGAGAATGTATATAAGGGTTATATATGTTATATGGATACAGATTCAGTGTAAGTGTATGTCAGTGTAGAGGGAGGACCTCCGTTTGCTAATATGTACATCTCCCGGCAGCAGCACTCTTCTGGCTCTTCTCTTCTCAACTCTGACAGGCATTTAACCACATGAAAGGAAGTGAAATTGAAAATGCTTTTGATGTGAGTCCAATTAAGTCAGGTCGATTTTCAAATGTAATGAAATGAAATGAAAGAAACGAAATCAAATTAAATCACACACAACACAACATCCAGCCAGCCAAAGCAGCCGTACATATCTGTATATAGAAGGCGAAACAAGTTGCCACTACATATATTCAAATGTACATTCATACTGCAGTACTAACAATGCCCGTTGTATTTACAGCACAAACAGCGTTCATTTCCCCTCCAATTTGACTTAAAGAAACGGAGTGGGCAGCGAACGCAGAAATAATATACGTGATTGGGCATATGTTAAAAGCAATCGTGTTCTCCTAATCTAATGTAAGTACAGAGTAACTAGAACATAACGCAAACTAGAAAAATTCAGTAAGTCAACTTGACTTTTACTTTGTTTGGTTTGGCATTGGCTTGCAAGCTACAGAGTTGGCTTTTGCATTTGACTTGACTTCATATGGGTGGATTCTGTACACACACACACACATGAGAGTTACTCAGCAGCAGAGAGTCAGAGAGAGAGAGAGTGAGAGAGAGAGAGTGAGCCCGAAAAGGCATGTCGAGGATAATCTGTCAGGCTATTATACCATGGTCTAAGCTTAGGCCAGGCCCAACAACAGTATCACCACCACCACCACCGCGTACTGCACTTGTAATAAGGCACCTACTGACTCACTACTAAATCTTGGATTGCCTGGGCGGTAGCCATTGCTTACTTATTATTATTTGCTTGCTTTTCTGTATTGTATTTGCCTGGAAGCTTTCTTAACTTACTTAGCGGGATAACATGCAGAAAGAGGCTGATTGTGAGTCGGAGTCAGTCTTTAGTTACTTCAGTCAGTTCTGTTCTACTTTCCGTATGTTAACTGATGTGATGGCGGATGCTTTCCAAGACGAAGCAAGCTAAACAGTCTATTGATCGCATTAAATTAAGCTAAAGAAATCGAATTATAATCTTGGAAGGCCTTTCTCCTTTGTTGTGGTGAACTTAGTTTAAGTAACAAGTACGTAATAAAGTTAATGGCTTGTCTCCGTTTCCTTGGCCTCGTGTTTCTTCCTTCCGTAAAATTCTCCTCTCTGTCTTTTATCTATAACTTTCGCATACACTTACATTAATTTAATGCAAGAGCATTTAACCGTATCCTCTCCACTGTGTCATAGTTAACGATCAACTGCTGCCTACATTACCTACTAACAACAAATAATAATGTCGTTAGGCTAAGTAAGACTTTCAGGTTTTCTATTACACACTTTACTCGACTTGCACTTGTTATGCTGCTTGTTAGTGGCCGATGCGCAAATACGATGCCTACTAATAAATGGAGTTCCTACTCAGGTGGATTGTTGTTGTTGCTTTCTCTTGAACGAAAGCCTATCCTTCAATTGAATTACGAGGTAATCAAAGGAAAGTCTTTAATGTTCAATTAAGCCGATGAGATGAAACGAAATACTCAACTACAAATATAATTTGTCTGTTCTTCTCTCTCTCTCTCTCGCTCTCGTTCCTATTAATAATAGTGCTGTAGCAACTTATCTTCTTGTAGTTGAAAATTTGCCATTATTATAAAGCGAGCCCTACCCTACTTACGTCCCACTTTCCTCCATCTCTCTCCTCCACTCTAAATTAGTTGGCATTACTGATTTTAGTTCACCGCACGCGCCCCCAACATCACAAATAAATACTCGCCCTATTATTATTTCAAGCAGTAAAGAGCCATGGGTTAAAACACGTGGAAACTTTTAAGGAAATTAAGCCATCTGTCTCAATAGTGTTTCAAATAAATATCCATGTCTAATGCGTACAGCAATCAGGAAACAATAGAGACTAAAGTCTGAGCAAGAAGGATGCTCACCTATAATTTAATCCTTGAGTGAGCCAAGAGATTGCTTAATTGGCTTGTATTTAGTAGGAGAGCTCTCTGTAGTAGACGTAATTTGTACTTGTGCACATATACAAAATGTATAGCTGTGCTTATTGACTTATTGCTCTTTCAGTTACATTGTGAGCATGTCTGAAAGCGAGCTGGATGCATGATGGCATATATTATTCTAGGAAGTGCTGACTAAAGAACAATCTAATAAAGAGTATGATTACACAACACAGGCCAACTGGCAATCAACTGCATTTGGGCTAGTACGTATAGTAAAACGTACGTCGGAGAAGTTCCATGCAGAAAAGGCACGTCGATTCGGCGCGCATGGCATAGTCGACTGTTTTAATTTCTCTCTCGTCCTCTCCCGTGCATTTCATCGTGTCTACCACTTGAGTGTATGCTGACTTTAGCGTTTTAATTAACGCAGGCTTTTCTCTTCCGTAGCACACTGTGTAATTAGTGGCTGCGTGATATGCAAATTGAGAGTTGGAGGAGGGCGTTGAGCTCGGTTCGAGCCACTAGACTTCTTCCATCGTGACTGTGAACACACCTGTGCCTATTAATACTATATTACACGGCGAATTCCAGCACAGCGTTGATTAATGAGTGGAGAGAGAGAATGAGCGACGAGCGAGTGGTGCGCTCATCGAGTCTGCAGACAAGCCAGGCCTCTGTGCAGCTCATTAGATACCCATCTATTCTATCCTCTCTCTCTCTACAATTTATTCATACGTGGATGCACCTACTCGTGTCTTGTCATATTAAGTAATATTATCTCCGTCTCGCCTATATGCACTCTTTCATGCATTGTATAATAAATTCGTATATTATATACTACATACAGTAACATTCCATTTCGTCGACCATTCCTTTTTCAATGCTGAAGCGGCAGAGAGCACTCTCAGATTATTATTAGACAGACATTAGCAGCCCAGACGGAATCATGACTATTACCGAGCCGGACAGAACAAAAAGCAAACTGATGTGAGATAAACTATGTAGAGAGAGAGAGCTACAAAAGTCCAGTCGCGTCCACAGAATCCAATG
Organism: Plutomurus gul; assembly: GCA_019776185.1. NCBI lineage: Eukaryota > Metazoa > Arthropoda > Collembola > Entomobryomorpha > Tomoceridae > Plutomurus > Plutomurus gul. The sequence continues at coordinate 36,423 of JABASC010000268.1, forward strand.
AAATGGAACTGCATGCACTAGAATGTAATGGAAGCCTCCAGAGAACGGATATGTATGTACGTACGCAACAATGATATAATATACATTTAATGGTTAAAGAAGGCCCGCTTGCACTGAACTGTCATAAAGCTAGTAGTACATAATGGCAAGCACTTATTTGTACAGAGAGGCAACATATTTAATGCAAAGAAGCACTGATACAAAAATACATATACTCCAATTGCAAACACTGCACTACATTACTAACTAACTACTTTTGTATATGTTTGTGTGCGAGCGACACGAGAGAGCATTCAGCACGTATTTACTGTACTGTTGTGGAGTACGGGCTAAGCGTGCTGTAAGTGTGTATAGATTGTTGTCCTGTGTTTGTGTATACGGCGAGTAGATAGTTTCAATATATCAGTTGACGATATGATAAAAGTGGCAGAAGGAGCGGGATCCTAGCCCCACCACCAAGTCGGGCACAATAGTAATGTGGAAGTGGAGTCAAGTCGGGATATTTTATGCCCGTGATATTATTTGTTGAAAAGGGCGAAAGACAGTAGATTTAAGGGGAAGCCGCTTGCTTTTGATGATGCGTTTTGCGTCGTCAAATCGATAAAAACGCGAGTGTATATATCGTGAATAACAGCACGTCTCATAGGCCGGAAAGAAAGTGGATTAATCTTTTTTGTCTTGGCTCTACGAATTTATTGCTGTTTTGCCTTAGTAGATTTTTCCACAATGGGAATTTAAGTCCGAGTGCAGAATCCATTATAAATGTGTAGTTGTAGTAGTCGTGAGTATTGGATGCGTAATAGTGGTTGTAGGTACATACATTTATATATTTTAATGTGTGCAATATAATGTCATACAGCTTTCTGCTTCTTAATGTAGTCCTCGTGTGTGTGTGAGTGTGTGTGGAGAGACAGAGGACATTGGAGACAGTGAGAGAGAAACCTCCGACTCACAATCAGTTTATCCCGTTCTATAAGATTTTCATATACCCACTGGGTTAGGCGGCAGCTTCATGGTGTGTCTATCTCCATTCTCCAAGTGTTTGTGTGTTTTTCCTGGTTCATGATGTTTTGCACATTGTCTCACTTGGTACATACACATTCTACTATCACAAGTGGTGTACTGAATAGATATATACAATCTGTAGTTGAGTATGAATGCAACTTTTGGTAGTTTGGGCTCATGAGAGTGGTGCTGAATATGTCTTGTAGTGTATGGATGTAGGCAGCGAGAGACAGAATAATGCTAGACAAAGTATGGCAAGAGTCCCACCATCAACATAACAAAGCAGTGACAGGTCTTCGCTTACCATTTCATACGACTCATTTGTAGTGCACAAGTAGATGCCAAGAGAGTTTTCTTACAGAGAGGTCTCTTTTTAAGTTTTCTTACAGAATACAATATATAATGTACATTTATTCTTACTACCATTGCTTTCTTCTGTTTCTGGTGAAATTATTAGACGATTCTGTACGATGGCGATGCACGGCTTATTTTTAAGTATGACCCAATAATATTCATTTTGGTAGTTAGATGATGGGTGATCGTTTTAATCCATGAAAGCAGTTTATTACTGTAATGCCTTATAATAGTAAAAAGTAACATTCGAATCAATATAGAGAAAGTTTTTGTTATGAGTTGTTCAAGTGCCTACTCAAAAACTGGTGAAGAGTGCAGATTCTCCAATTAAGTGTCGTGAATCATTTAAGGAAACTCTCCGTGTACCCGGAAGAGCTGCGTGAGTCAACTGACGTGGACTCTGTATACCGAGAATTGGTAATAGGAGCAAAAAGCATTTTTAGAAGAGATGTTTTGAATTACGGTGATGGGGAACGATTAAAAAGAAACGCTGGACTTCTAATCAATGATTTAAATTCCTCGATTGCACATTTAATTTGAATACAGTGTGTGCTATGGTCTTTTGGGTAGAAAATTGGACAATTAATGTAATGACTGTGGCTTGTGCTAACAATGTATTTAAATACCGGGGCTTTAAAATAATAATGTAACAATTACACAGTTTTTATTTAAGCACTGGCCTTTTTGAAAGCTTCCATAATTCCATAACTCTCATCTTCGTTATCAATGTCACTTTGTACCTGTTATGAAGGAGGTTCACATCGTTAGCACCCATATAATTAACCGTTATCTTAATGACTTATCTTAATTAGGTATTTTGCATTTTAAAAATGATACATCTTGGCAGTAATTACATAGGATTCTTATTTGACGACACAAAATATTAAGCAAAACCGAACATCAGTACAAGCCGAGCATTGATGGAACAGTTATAAAAGAATGACAGTAAGGCGTTCTGTGAGCTGTTAAAGAAAAACCAACTATAATTATAGATGGTGTTGACAACTGGTGGGAGGGGAAGTAGAGAAGAAAATTATAATGGAAAAATTACTGTCGCAAGATTCAAAGTATACATTTTTACTTTCGAATGCGCTCGTGTTGTCGGACTGTGTAGCTTCTGGGTTTGCATTAGTTGGTATTGCTGAAGGCGTCGAAAAAGAATTGGACAATTCTCACATGCGATGGTGAGCGAGCGAGGGGAACTTGTAATAAACTAGCGAGTACTGTGTGTCTGTGTGTGCAATACCGGGATTCATATATAATTGTATACTCTGGACAGCATATCCAAATATAATAACGTGAGTGTAAGCTCCAGCCACAGAGCAACACACGACATGGCTAAATATTGCCAAAGCTAAAGACAGGGACAGGGGAGAAGAAGAAATGCTCACAGAGCTAGACACTTATTATTGTAAGTAAAGTGTAGCAATAATGCAATAAAGAATGAGATAGAGTCCGAAGAAGGACAAGACAGACACGGATATTATATGAAGTAAGTAATAAGGAAGGTGCATGATGAAAGGCAGTAATTTTTCCAGAAGGAAATGTATAGAGAACACATCACGAAATATTACTAATTACTCGAGTTAATTATTGATTGAAGCCAGGTGTCTTTTTCACAGAAAATTATTGGGTTTGTCGTGTCATTCCTCCGTCTGTGGGTTATGTTACTATATATTCCAATGGGCACACTCATTACAGGTCTGTACGTTATGTTACAATAATGCAGTGCAAGTACTACCAATATGGTAACATGTGTGTGTATTATAAAGAGTCGATTGAATGTAGGCATTTCTGCTGTTCTGCCCAGAACCGACAAACTGCAAGCTACCTGCTACCTAACTTTTACTTATATATACAAATACGTGTAAAAGTATGCGCGGTGGAAATGGAAAACAACGCTTATTCAATTCCAAGTGCACCTTTTGCATCGCGTTACATTACAACGATACTTGATAGTGAGTTTTGTGCACAGTGTCGTGCTATGAATCCAGCATATATATGTAAGCAGTTGGTGAGAGTTTTTAAAGACACTGTCTGTAACGTGCGTCAGTATCGCCTTGGCTCATGATCATTCTTTAAAGGTAAGAAGTTCAAAAAAATAATACGTTTTTATAAAGTCGTTGATGTGTAACACGTTGTAAGTCACGATCGTTTAGATTGAGACACAGGTAAGGTAGCCACCAAACCAAAGGCTTAAGAGTACATAGTTCCACCTTCAACCTACCTCATTCTATGTAGCTGCCCCTACTAGCTCATACACAAGTCAAATTCATTACATGTGCACATACTGTAATAAATAAGCATGTTAGAATATGAGTCCAGCTAAATAATGAGTCTTATTATGGTTGTACTACAGACGAAAGTCCACACACTTTGTCCAATGGACTACTTCGTACATGTATAAGGATATATAGTAAAAGTGCAGTAGTCCAGGGAAATTAGATGATTGGACTAGTGCTTTGCTTGGTTTCGATTGAATTGAGCAGACCTTTAATTCTCAGAGAAAATTAGATCATGAAAAATATAGGTGATAGACATAATATACTAGGAATCGGGCTCTCTCACATTTCAAATAACTATTAGCATCACGACATGGTGACATCCTTACAAATTTTATGGACAATTCATTTCCCGCTTTATAAATGAGTTGTCTTCTCAGCATTCGGAAATGCCAAAAATAATCTGTCAATTTGATACGCAGAAAGTGCACTGCTCGTGCTTACGGTTACGTTTTAATTTGGAAACAACCAGCACACAACTCTATCAGAAAAGGGACGGGCTTCTGCAGCCTGACTCGTGTTTTCCTTCTGTGCTCATTTGTATGGGGAATGGAAAAATTCACTCATATGGCCACTAATAATATGCACCGGACATTTACACGGTCTGCGATGACTACGGGTATAACGACCGCTTGCATTTACCTTCTGCTGCTAGCCAGTAGAACTTATAACGTAATAACGTTATTGCAAATATTTTGGGGAATGCATTAGTGTGTCCGTTCAAAGTAATGTTCATTTGTTGTGCAATATTTTGACGATTAATTTTTCCATGGAACATCAGCACAAAAAAGTATTATTTTTTCATGCGGTGCATTGGCCGTAATAGACACGTTGGCTGACTCACAGCAAAAACCCCGACTAGAAAATAACCTAGGTATACTACAGGATACATTGATATCTGACAATGAGTGCTTTGCTGATCATGTGAATGGTTAAATTGCAAATGTGTGCGCACACAAGAAGCAGAAATTTATTTGAATTAACCTGCTGACTGACTGTTTCATTGCATGATTTCTGTAACTTCTCTGTTCTTCTCTCGTCTGTATTTACGAATTCATTCTGTCCACTTAAAGTACATGCAATAATTTCGCGTCAAAATAAATTCCTTTCATGATAATTCTCCTCGGAATCTATTTCCGTAGTTTTCTGTGCGTGTAAAGGGATTTTGTCAGTTTCTGTGAACACACGCCCTACAGAAACTATTTGCAAGCTTCAATTTTAATGTTACCCATTTGAAACCTGGTTGCTAGTGTGCGCTAATGTACTATTGCAAACTAACGTATTATGCAGTGGAAAGAGAAACACATACATTTTCACCGCTGTTTTTTTTCTATGTTCCGTATTTGCTGTATTAAACGCCTGTTGTATCAATGTAGTCTTTTTTGAAAGTGATTTTGACAAAACCAGAAAGTGTTTTATTAACTAACGCCGAATTATCGCCGCATATTTAAAATTCCATTTTAAGTAGTTATTTATTAAATAATGATGTAGATATGACTTTGCCCCTTATTTTCTAAATTAATATTTCTCACGTTATCAGTCATTATTATTTAATAATATTTTGAGCTCTTTACACTACTTTTCAATATATGTAGACACATTTCAAAGTTGTATACATTCATTTCATGTCAATCAGCTAGCAAAGATTTTTCTTTACAAATAACATTATTTCATAAAATTAGCTCCTGGTACATTTACTGTAGGAAAAACGGTATTTGTACCATTTTACCAAAAACAGAGAGAAAATGTAGGTAAGGGAAGCAGAGGGCTGGGAGCTGCTAACTAATAAGCGTTTCGCTCCTTCATTAGCAAAAGTCTAGTCGATTTCTCACAACGATTCTTTACCGAGGGATTTTGAAAGGCAAAAAAGAAAGTGCTATGGTTGCTAATGGTAAAATGGGATGCATCGCCAATTTTCATTTCCTCTGCTTCCAGAGAGAATTCCATTTAGCACACTGACTACTATCTGGTGGCTGCTGCTTATAGTATCTGTGTAGTCTAGTCATGAATACTAGAATGGCCTTAGTTAGAAGAGAGAGAGAGAGAGAGATGAGATGAGAAATGAAGTAGTACTTGTACTTATGTGTTTTGGCTGTACGCTGTGATGTTTTCATGTTGTTTGATTTGGCCAAGGCGCCGTCGAGTTATGCATGTTCATTAATTTTTTGTCCCCCAGTAAAAACAGGCTAGCCAGCAGAAAATCATAGAGAATAGGGAATTCCTATTATGTTTAATCTCGCTTTGTCTGCCTAAATGAGTGAGTAATAACGACAGTTGGATTCTTCCATGCTTCTAAGTGATTCCAAAATTATGTGCATATTATAATTTTGAGAACAAAGAGTAAAAAATCAGTTTTGGCTTGGGTTTCTGATTCGAACGCTTCCTTTCTTGTGCCTGACTCTTTTTTCTTTCTCTTGTTTACTTATGCATCTCGTTTTATCAAACAATGTGCATCGCCATACCATACTATTTACTATACTAAAATACAAGTTGTTTGTAAACTCACGGTTTGCATACCACAGTGTTCAGAGAGAGAGAGAGAGAGAGGGAGATGAGCGGGCGGCGGGCTTATATTATTTGTTATCGTATACCTCAAACTGGCAGGTTTAGTAATTGAGCTTGAGTTGTGCTACTACTATAACTCAAATGTATATGCACTTTTTATACTATATACGAGATAGACGTAGCTAGAGAAGGCGTTACCAAACAAGATCATAACCCGCTATCGCTATCCTCACTAAAGCAACAAAGTCGCAGAATGCTAAAAGTTCTAAACATTTTTATTATCTATTACATATCAAGGAGGGAGAAAACTCTTTAAAATATTAAAACCGAGAATTACTGTGGAGCACGAAAACTCGCTGTAGCTTTAACTGTATCAACTGCCAGCTAATAAAGACGAGCTTGTAGTCCACTCACTGCGGAAGAAATTTCATACGATTCTTTCAAAGGTTTACAAAACGTTGTTCTTGTATTTAGTAGGAATACATAGGTGCGTGAGTTTATTTTTTTCTGCCCCTACGAGTAGCTCATAACCACCATACACAATGCAGACTTAACTGCAAATACCCCAAAGTACGTCAGTCAGGAATGAAGAAGAAAAGAGGACGGGAAGTTAAGTGTGCGAATTTTTCTGAATCATGGTGCTCTCGCTGTATATCGTTTGGCATTTGCTGAAAAAATTCAGAAGTACTGAACTATGAGTCCCCCTCTCTCTCTCTGTGTATGTATGCGAGTGTAGTCGAGAATATCTTTGAAGATTACTAGAGAATGATAATTTCATGGTGGAGAGCATGAGGAGAACGTCAAAAATTTGTGCGCGATTAAATGAAGAAGTGGAAATAGGGTATAATCAAAATAATGCGTTGGCAAAACTCTCGAGCTCGACTAAGAATGGACGGACAAGAGTAGGCAGTGTAAGTTAAAGATAAGATACAGGGCAGTTTCTTTATTGTAGATCATCAGACGCGAGAAATTGCCAGAGTTTGGCTATAGTTTTGATGATTCTGTTTCTCTTGCAAGAAATTACTTTTGCCTCAGCTTCTTTGGCTCGGCATGCCTCCTTGTCTTAGTTAGATACTCCTCTGTGCTCCCACCACCACCACCACTACACTACACTACTTATATACAATGTACGTAGTATGTAGTCTCTAGTCAGTCGCCTATCTGTATCTTTCCGTCGAATGATAGCATTTACTCATTCGCAACTAGTATGTATAGTCAGCAAGTACAGTACATGCTCTCCAGTCTACCTTCTACTTACACTCGTTTCACTAACGCCAGGCCAGTTCAGAGGCACATGCACTGTGCATTACACACTACAGTATTCTTAACTTCCTTCTCTTTGGCCACTTTGCTTTGCTTGCTCAACTCTGCTGAACTGTTTGGTCGGCTCTGTTGTCCTTACTCTCTCTCTCTCTCTCTCTCTCTCTTACATATTACATACATCTATGTATAGGAGAGAATTGCTGTGGGTTGAAAGATTCGCTGGTGGAGATGCGATAGAAACAGAGTCGAGCAGTTTGCTACAGTAAAGTAAGCTCGACTCTGCTTCGCTGCTCTTCTTTTCTACACACAGGGAAAGAGAACGAAAGAGAGAGAGAGAGAGAGACTTCTTTGGTGTTTAGTCCGCAACGGGAAAGAATCATTAACTACTTTTAGCGGCTTGTTGGGTTAACTCAGGCGAACACTGCGGATCGCAATAATTAAAGGAAGTCTTCCACTCTACCGTGTGTTTGCACTTGATTCTAACTAATTCGCTGCATAGTACTGCTAATACCACCCTGTTCAGACTTCTATCACCTCATTTCTTCACTATCTATGTTGTACGTATAAACTTCTTTCTTCTGCTCCGATACTTTTTCTTTCTACATAACTTCTGTATATGTATATAGGTTATATATATATATATATGCACACTATAGTCGGTACAATTCATCAGTGTGCTGTATAGAGAGTGAAGAGAAACGCTCCAGCACACTTTTGCAAACATCAACTGCTGTACGGCTCAGCCGTCTAACACTAACAACTATTCGTGGATTCCTACAGAATGCTTAAAAGTATACTGCATGTTGTGAGTTGGATGAAGCCAGTATCCATTGGTATCTAAAAATAAGCATATCATTTAGAGAAAAGCTGTAATACTCTCTTTCTCTCTACTCAGAAACTGTGTTTCCTTTTTCCCTTATCAGATTAAAGGATACACACGCAGATTAGACAGGATTTTCTCAATTATTTGTACATCAAGTGATCCTTTTGAGTCTTAGAACGCTTGCTTTCATTTTACCAACACGATGATAGGCTGATCACCTTTGCTGTGGAATGCCTTCTACTACGTAGTGAGAAAATTCAAATGAACTTTCTCATCCTGGTGATTTTTTGTGTGGGAAAAATTAAATCTGAAACTATTGCTGTCTTTGTGGAGTTTAGACATTTAGTTAGTGTACAGGCATTATTTAGTGTGTTTTAGAATGTTATGCAAGACAACTAAGTATTTGTATTAATTATGGAAGACGTCGTTATTGGATTGTTTGCGTAGTTGGTTAAAAATCAGTAGAACGATGATATGATACATATAATGCAGCTATTTAGCATAGCATAAGTAGAATATATATATTTTATTGTGTATGTTTCGTTGAAAGAGAGTGCTTACTTTGTTCAATTGTTAGTTTCCCTGAAGCGAAGGATAGTTGAAGCCGTACATGCGCATCCTTGTTATAGAAGTAGACTAGTTTTTGGCTAAACCGTGTCATAAATATGTAATCTGCATTGTGGTGGTCGTAGTGAAAGGAATGTGTAGAGAGAGGTCTTGACTGTTACACATAAAAAGTCCGTTCAATGGGAAACTTTCATTGTGTATTTCCAGTACAGAATAAGTAAAGCGAAAACTGGCAGGGCTATCCAATATCAACAGAATAAATAAAATAGGGATTTAAAGCAATCTATAAGCATGTCTGCAGATTTGTATGGTTAAGTTTGGGGTGAAGAAGAAGCAATACAGTGGCATGAAGTGAATGTGTGAGTGGGCTGATAGTGAGTGAGATGCATTATGGCTATGTACTTATCTCCACATTATATTGGTGAGAAGTCATTCCACAACATTAAAGACGTGCATTCCAGAGATTTATTTCAATGTGGGAAATTTGCAAATTTTTTGGGGATCTGTTTCCGAAATTATGTCTATGGAGTTTAGAGGAGTTTTCGGAATCTCAATGAGGATGAAACTGATTTTTTTCATATTTTTATAGGAGTCATTTAGAGACAACGCGAGAGGATTCACAACTTTAACTAGGAATAAATGAGGTTGCTACATGGCTAAACTTTGACTACTTTGCATTTCGAGTTTTTTCACTGCAGTGATTCAAGGAAACTCACACATCACTTCTACACATATAAGCAGTGGGGCTGTGCTATATGTATATCATAGATTTCCAAACTACAGTAGCAAAAGAAAACTAAGGTAGCTATGAGAGTTTTTCTAAAAGAGTATCGTGTCGAGCCAAACTGTAATATAAAGCAAACTTAAGCCGCAGTAATGCACAAGCACCACTAAACTTTTAGCTGGGAGACCCAAGGGTTATTATTTCTCACTTCTTACACAACACTTAATTTCTACTTACTGTATTTTAACTACAAACGGTTGGCTTCTTTTTTTTCTTTGGAGGAAATTTAAAAAGATTTCCCAATGAAAAACGTATGAATGATCGTGAAAGCGTGATAAAAACTTCATTTGATTTTTAAATGTTTCTATTGGTAAAGTCATTGAAGTGAAGTGTGGAGAAAAATAATAATTAATTACCAATTCACCTGTCACTAAGGTCGGAGTATTTGTACTGGGATGAGTAATTGGTTTAGCAATAATAATATGGCGCATTTAGCTTTCATAGGCAAAAAAGCAATAAAACCACTATGAGCAATTTCCTACTGAATTGAATTAGGATGGGTAAATAAAAATTTACATACGAGGTTGCATTCAGCAGTTCGTGATTGCTCGCTACAAGCACACAACAATCCACACACACAGAAGAAGAATAGAATAAATCAATTAAATGATATATTGATGAGTTGTGTCTGCAGATAGAAATAATATAATATAAAGTAATGATGTAATACACGATGAGGAAAGAATTGATTGGATTAGAGTAGTTAGGAGCAGAGTACGTATTTAAGTTGGCTGGGCGTGCGAAATCAACCTGAACAGAGTCCGATGACAGAGCCAGCCAGGGTGATTGCGATATAGAGTAAAGTATTACCTGGCTCGTAATAATGGTAGGAAGAGGGCAATTGCGTTTTGTTGCATGCCAAATGCAAAGTATACATGCGAGCATTCGTTTGCATACGATCAGCTTTAAGCCTCCACCTACAGTCTGTACACCTTCAATACACACTTAAGTGCATGCTACACCACAATACAACACAATATAAGGAAAATTAATAGGAACACAAGTGCAGAATAGACCATGATAGAAATTATGTCTACATAATTGTGTAGATATGAAATGAGTGTGCATTCATTGCTCCCATGTACACATTACATAGTAAGTATACTACACACGTAGTCTAATCTACAGAAAAAAAAGTCGCTTACTTGTGCATTGCGGTTGAATGAAATATCTAAATACATGGCTGTGTATAGTTGGTATCTAGACAAAGTCGAGTCAAATCAGTGATTGTCAAAGATAAGAGAATGGTTAGTTACATGGAGATGATGGTTATTAGATATGTTTGGATTGACTGCATTAAAACGGGGGAGATGAATGTTTGACATTATGATCATTGGTCATTGTTATTCTGATTATGGATTCAAGGTCTTGCAGTGATGTAGTTGGCTAGATGAATGTGAATAGCGAGAGATATAATGGAATTGAGTGACTTGACTGTGCGGAGGAACTAACTCTCTCCTCCTTTTTGAGGAGCATTCAGATGAGAACAGAGAGAGTGAATAGTAATAGGCGGTAAGTGGTGGGAAGTGGAGTCAAGTGAAGGAGTAAGTAATCGTGGCTGAGAGTGCCGAGCAAGGATCGGATTGGCAGTCTCATCCTATCAGTTTAGCTTTATGACTCGCTATGAAAGAATGAAAGAAGAAAGACCACGGACCCAGCACAATAACCAAGGAAGTACTGATCGACTGAATCTTCTCCTTAATTAAATATCACAGTAGGATATCGACTGCAAGTGTGTCCTCATATATCCGCACCTGCATACTAACGAACTCTTGTCATTGCTCCTTCTTTGCCTATAAATAAATATCTCCTGTTTTATTAATGATCTTGACTGGAAGAGGATTAATCCCTTGCTCAACAAACAAATGGTCCACTACGACGGCTACCTTCTTCTTCTCTCACACTGACACTACACATACAGATACCACATACTAACCATGTGTACTCGACTAAATGCCTGCCTGTGCACAAAGATAAGCCCATTTCTATCTGTATTCTTCTACTAAAGAGATCTGAATGCATAGTGGGTATTCTCATCTGCCCACATGACATACCAATAATATTATATTACACATTTCTCTATGTTTTTATACGCACATCTCTAATACAATAAGTAATATACTTAATAGTATAGAGAGTGGAGGAGAAGAGGAGGCTCTCGCATTCATGGCTTACATATTTCTATGGGAGACTCGATGTACATATATGGGATTGTGTGTGTGTGTGTGTGTACAAGTGTGTGTATGTGTTTGTAAGAAGGATCTGTGTCACGACCCTTGCCAAGGGCCCCCTTCCTTCTTTCTCATCATCCCTGACTCGACTGTCTTTAATTCTTCTCGACTATATTTAATTTTCTTGTGACCTGCACTCCGGTCTCCGTTCAGGCCCAATAAGCGATCGAGCACTGATAAGAGATTTTTCTCCTCCAAAGGCTTTGTCATTTTGATCGAATGGCTGTTTTGTACATTCCTCACAATATTAATGAGACGGGCATGGGATTTGTGCGACAGTCAACTTATTCCATTGTATTCCACGACCATCTTTCTTAAGACCTCTGCTTTGTCCTCACTCACCTTTCTGTGCTTATTACTGCGGGCTGCATAGCTATGTACATAAGTACGATAGTTTGGCCTTGTTGTACGCTCACCGATACAACAACATAAAATGTGTACATAAAATCATATAACAAACGCCCAGTCTTCCTCAAAGTCAAAGTCACCAACTTCTAATGCCTCTCGCTCGCAATTGTCAACTTTGTCTCATTTCTTCTCTGTAAAAACGTCAGTGTTAAAACTCAGTCTAATTCAGAGAATGCACTGCCTTAGATCACAATCTATGCCATCCTCTTTGATTGTCAGGGTACACATATATGTATTGCATATAGTAGTAGTTTTAGTAGGGTTTTATTGATATGGCCTGTAGCCTTCACAAAAACGATGACAATTTAATTACAATTTTCGTTGTATTTTGGTATACTTATGCAATGTATTGCATATATTGTGAGCACTGCTCACATCACTTTGTTCTCCTTTAGAATGCAATACTCACAATCCGTACAGTACTTGGCTTTAACAAACTCGATACGATATTACTACTAAGCGAATGATGTAATGATGCTTAGAGGAGAAGTTGTGAGTAGGGGAAGAAAATTCAATGCTTCCCTTTCCAGACTCTTATATAGAGGAAGGTCTCTCTTCTTCTTCAAAGCGACAGAATCACT